>BQNB010130012.1:0-14511 GCA_026074375.1 Tanacetum coccineum | reverse complement strand
CTAAGTTTTACAAACATACATAAAACTTAAATTTAAAAAGCGGTAAACTATTCAACCCCCCCCCTTCTAGTTTTCCACATGCTCTTCACAATGTAATCATGGAAGCTGGTGGTAAAGATCGTCCTCCAATGTTAGCACCGGGTAACTACGTTCAGTGGAAATCCATAATCAAACGTTACATTGACACAAAACCCAATCATAAGCTTATCCATTTTTGTCTCAAGAATCCACCATATATTTACAAGTATAAGTCTCCTGATGCAGATGCTACTCCCGCAACACCTGATAGTGAAGGTACTTCATAACCACGGGAGGAAGTAATGGAAACATTTAATACTGTATCAAAGGACATTTAGAATTGGATCATTCCTGAAGCAGAAGCTGTTCAGATCATCCTAATGGGGATTGATAATGATATTTATTCTACACTCTATGCTTGTCCTAATGCAATGGAGATGTGGAATGATATTGAAAGGTTGAAATAGGGTGAGTCAATCAATGTACAAGATCTTGAAACCAACCTATATTAGGAGTTTGGGAAGTTCACTTCATAGGAAGGTGAAAAACTTGAATCGTATTACTCTCGTTTCTACAAAATGATGAATGAGCTTGTAAGAAACGATTGCACTGTCACCAATCATCAAGTGAATGTTCAGTTTTTGCTTCAACTTAAACCAGAATGGCAGAGGTTTGTAACCATTGTTAAGCAGAATCAAGACTTAAAGAAGGCTTCATATCACAAACTTTATAACATTCTAAAATAACATCAGACTGAAGTCGATGAGATAAGAGTTTAAAGACTAGCACGTATTGCTAATCCACTTGCACATGTTGCTCAACAACAACCAGTTTACCATCCTCAATCCAATACCACCCACTACAACCAAAGTTCATCTACCAAATCACAAGCTACTCCTAGGAACCGTGGTAAAGCTATTGCCAATTCTCATACACCTCCTCCACCTCCGTATGTTATTGAACCTGATGTGGATACTAATGATGAATCATCTTTGAGGGACAAGTAAATTGACAAACTCGTGGCTCTAATCACAACAACATTTAAGAAAATTTACAAACCTACCAACAACAACCTCAGAACCTCATCCAATCTAAGGAAATTACATGTTGATAATACTCCTAGATCCAATAGTGGCACGGGGTATAACAGATAGGGTGGTCAATATGAGAATTAGAGGGCTGTCAATGTTGCTAGGGCTAGGGATAATATAGGAATTTAGGAAATGCAGCAGACTAGGGTTCAATGCTTTAACTGCAAGGAATTTGGGCATGTAGCAAGGGACTGTAAGAAGCCTAAGAGGCCAAGGGATTCATAGTAGGAGAAGATGATGTTGTGTAAACAAGAGGAAGCTAGGATTCATTTTAGTGCATAACAAGTTGACTGGAGAGATGACAGTGATGATGAGCCAGACAATCAGGGATTGGAAGCACATTACATGTACATGGCACAAATTCAAGAGGTTTCTCCAGATGTTGCTGCTAATTCTGGACCCATCTTTGACTCTGAACCATTACAGAAGGTACGAGAATGTGATGATAACTACAATGTGTTTACCAATGATGTGTTTGCTAGTGAATCTGAGCATCCTAAGCAACCTAACTCTAGTGATTGAGTTCAAGCTGGCCAGGATGATCAAATGATTCAAACAGAACGTGACTTGCTTGCTTCTCTAATTGAACAACTAAAACTTGAAATTAATGGTAGTAAACAACATAATAAGTCATTAGAATCATCAAACAAAGTCTTACGAGAAGCAAACACATTCTTGCAAAGTGAGCTAATGAGGTACAAAGACACTAATTTGTGAAAAATGCTCGTGAAAAATGTGTGACAGCTAATGGTTTACTACTTGAACAAAAAGTTAAATTTGAACGCTCTTCTAGAGAATATACAGAACAAATATTAAACCTAAATAAGAAAATTTCAGAAATGGAAAATGAGTTGTCTGCACATAAATGAACAATTTCTACAATCTAATTTCAAAGAATAAATAAGAAAAGTCTTTCAAAATTTGTGAAGCAAAGGATATTGACAAAGTCATCTGTTTGGAAAAACAAATCAACATTTTAAGTGACATTGTATATAAAAGAGGTCAATCACTTCAAACAATGATTATGATTAACCAGAATTGTAAAACAAGTTTTGCCAAACCTGAGTACCTCAAGAAAGCTCGAATTGCGAATCCTGGTCTGTATGATATAGGATGTTATAATGATAACCTTGCCTTAATGTTATCTCCTGATTCAGACGAACTAATTCGTCTTGCCCAAGAAAGTCGATCTAAATTAAGTGATTTAATCAAACCTTTTGATTATGGCAAGTTAAACAACTTGTATGATTTGTTTGTACCCCAACGTGAAAAGACTGCTGAACAAAAGTATTTTTCGAATTCACCAAAAGAATACTATACACCTATCAAGGATCCACATACAAATGAGGTTGTTATCAAAAGGCCGATTTTGTTGGAAACACGATTAAATGAAAGTCTCCCATTGTCTAAAAAATGTAAAAGTTTTGAACAATTTGATTTCATAAAACAAGATGTTCAGTCTTTTCATAATGGTCTCAGATGTTGTTTTGAAATAATCAATGACAAATACTGGAATATACCAGTCAGTCCTCAAATGCAAGTGGTCATTGAACAGAAACTCCATCCTACTGGTAAACATTTATCAAAAGTTGTTTCTGATTTTCATAGAGCTTTGACACATGAAATGGTTGAAGATTTGAAATAGTTCAAATCCTTTGAAACTGAAATCGAGTCTCTTAAATGTCAACTTGAAACACAACAAACATAGTTTTCAAACGAAATCAATCGAATTTCCAGGGAATATTACTATACAGATCATATGAATGCCATTCTTAGTGTGTATACTAGATTAGATGAATTCACTGATTTGCAATATAATTATTTGGATAAAATGAATGAATGTGAACGCCTTAGGACTGAGCTTTCTAGATAGCCCACAAATGTTTCAAATCACAAGGTAGAATCTGAAAACATTTCTCTCAAAAAGATCGTTGACCAATTTAAAAGGGATTTTTCAAGACTGGAAGCACATTGCGTTGCTATTGAACTTAAACATCAAAATCATTTTTTCAAAACGGGTCAACATGGTCGTGTTTTAAAAGACATAGATGAAATTGAAATAATAAATTTTGAATTGGAACATAGTGTGGCTAAGTTACTTTAAGAAAATGAGATTTTGCATAAAGAAAATGATACTGTTAAAAGACATTACAAATAACTGCATGACTCAATCAGAGTCACAAGAAACCAGTCTAATGTCAATCATGCTTCTTTAATTGAAAATTAGAACCAAAAGTATCTTGAAGTAACTAATTTGAAAGCTCAACTGCATGAAAAAACTAATGTGAATGTCGAGATGTGAAATCTGATGAATAAGATGAAAGAAAAATCTATGGATACTAAGTTTGTTAAACCAATGGTTCTTCGCCAACCTAATGCTTTTAAATGTCAATCTGTTTTGGGAAAACCAACTTCGTTTTCCAATTCTCTTGAAAAGACAGTTTCTCCAACTCAAGTAACAAAAAGAACAGTTCAAATGTTTATTCAAAACTAGTCACTCCACAGATTTTGCCTCATAACACGAATAATGGTCGAATGAACACCAATATGATAGCACCAGGCATGTTTAGGATGCACACTAAGACCACAAATCAAACCAGAACATCTCAGTTACCTCAGGAACTTAGAAACGCTAACAAACGCGTGTCCTTCTCTACAAGAGTAAACTCCACTACTAGTGTTAGCAGACCACAGCTTAAGAGAAATTTGGAAGATAGATTCTTGCATAACAATAGTCAAGTGAATACAAAGGAAGTAGAAGAACACCATAGGAATTTCAAGTTTTCTAATAAAAAGTCTGTGACTACGTGTAATGATAGTTTGAATGTTAAGACCTTGAATGTTAATTTTGTTTGTTTGACTTGTGGCAAATGTATGGTGAATGAAAATCATGATTTGTGTGTTGTTAATTATATCAATGGCGTGAATTCTAGATCTAAGAAGCCAATTACTGTGCCCATTATTAATAGAAAACCCAAGCGTGTAATGAACCAATCTGTTACAACACCCCCTAGGAAAACCGTTGCTTCAGAATCCACTAACCAGAAACCTAGAAGAACTTTAAGAAAGCTTTATGAGTATGCCAGTAAGATATGTAGTTGGTGGTATCCTAAATTTACACCATCAGGATACAATTGGAAACCTAAGTCTAAAACTATGAATGTTAATCCAAATGTTAGTGTTCCTCTAGGAACTCAATCTAGAATAACTAATATTCTGGAAACTAAGCCACTTAGGAAATCCAAACTGTCCAATACTCCATTGTCTTCTAATTCTTTTGCAGCTCGTCGAGATTATCCTATTTATAGTAGACTCTGGGTGCTTAAAACACATGAAGGGAAATCTCAAGCTCCTAAGTAACTTTGTGGAGAAATTTATGGGTATGTTGAAATTTAGAAACGATCAAATTGCACCGATTCTGGGTTATAGAGATCTAGTTCAAGGAAACACCATCATCAAGCGGGTTTATTACGTCAAAGGACTGAATCACAATTTATTCCTGGTTGGTCAATTTTGAGCTACGGATTTGGAAGTTGCTTTTCGAAAGTCTACTTGTTATGTTCGTGATTTAAAGGGAAATGATCTCCTCACAGGCTCTCGTGACACAGACCTTTATTCTATCACCCTTCAAGATACAACTACTCCCAATCCTATCTACTTAATGGCTAAAGCTACATCGTCTCAAGCATGGTTATGGCATCGTCGTCTTTCTCACTTGAACTTCGACTCCATTAACTTGCTTTCAAAGAATGATATTGTGATTAGTCTTCCAACGTTGAAATTCGTCAAAGATCATCTATGTTCTTCATGTGAGTTAGGGAAAGCAAAATCGAAGTCGTTTCACAATGGATTACCCCAAGCTCAAAAGACGGTTACAACTTCTAGCTTGATTTCATGTGGTCCATGAGGTAGAAAACATTAATGGAAGAAATATGTTCTTGTGATTGTGATGACTCTAGGATATACTTGGACTAATTCTTAAGGGTCCCAAAAACGGAAAACACAAAAGGTTCTCATTAATTTCCTCAGACTTTGTTCAAAGAGGACTTCGTGCTCAAGTTTAGAATCTTTATTCTCTTCTATTGATGTGGCACTACAATGGCTGTGAGTTTTTGAACAGAACTTTTCATGCCCTACTTCGCACAAGAAGGAATTGAACACCAAATGTCCACTGCTCGAACACCTGAACAGAACGGCGTTGTTGAAAGACGAAACCGGACTCTTGTTGTGGCTGCTAGAACAATGCTAAGCGCCGCTAATCTTCCTCTATACTTATGGGCTGAAGCTATAGCAACTGCATGTTTTACTCAAAACTGTTCACTTGTGATACCTCGACATGAGAAAACACCTTATCATATCATCAATGGCCGAAAACCCACTGTCAAATTCTTCTATATTTTTGGCTCATTATGCTATATTGTCAGAGATGGTGAGAATCTTGACAAAATGAAAGAAAAAGGTGATGCCTGCACTTTTGTAGGATATTCTACCACATCAAGAGGTTATCGAGTTTTCAACAGAAGAACAAGAATGATTGTTGAAACAATCCATGTTAACTTTGAAGAATTGCCTTCCATGGCGTCAGATCAAGTCAGTTCTGACCCCACACCAGAATGTCCAACCTTGGCACTTGAACAAGATAGTTTAAGTCCCGATCCTCTAAGTCAAGAAAATGTTCCTCAAGCAGCTGAGACAGTAAAAACGTCAATCAATGAGTTGGATATTTTATTTATCCTAATGTTCGATGAATATTTCAATGGAGTAACTACATTTGTGTCGAATCCATCTGCTGTTCAATCTGCCAATGCATCTGATAAACGTCAACAACAAAACACAACTCCATCTACTTCAACAACCGTTGCTAAAGAGACAACTCAATTGAATATTCCACTGAAACCTGAACCCACAACTCATGAATCAATTGTCCCTGCTATAGAGAACTTAAATCAAGCAGAAAATGTACATGTCAACGATGATTAATTTTTCAACATCTTCAGTACATCGGTACATGATATAGGGGAGCCGTCCTCTCGATATGTTGATCCGTCAAACATGCACACATCTATCAACGATATCCATCTAAACATCATTGGAAAAAGGATCATCCGTTAGAACAAGTCATTGGAAACCCTTTACATCCTGTCAGAACAAGACATCAGCTAGAAACAGTTGGTGAGATGTGTATGTTTGCACTCACCGTGAGTCGCACTGAACCAAAGAACATCAAAGAAGCCATGGCTGATTCTGCATGGATAGAAGCAATGCAGGAGGAACTTCATCAATTTGATCGACTAGGAGTTTGGGTATTAGTAGACAGACCAGTTTACAAGAATGTCACTAACTTAAAATGGCTCTTGAAAAACAAATGTGATGAAGAAAATACTGTCATCCACAACAAATCATGTCTTGTAGCTAAAGGATACAGTCAAAAGGAAGGAATTGATTTTGAATATTCGTTTGCACTTGTTGCTCGTTTAGAGGCAGTCAGACTATTCATTGCATATGTTGCATACAAGTCATTTCCAGTCTACCAGATGGACGTCAAGATAACTTTTCTTAACGGTCCTCTTAAGGAAGAAGTGTACATCAATCAGCCTGATAGATTCGTAGATCTACATCATCCTGACAAAGTCTACCGTCTCAACAAGGCATTATATGGCCTCAAACAAGCTCTAAGAGTGTGGTACAATGAACTCTCTAAATTCCTGGTATCCAAGGGTTTTTCCAAAGGTTTAATTGATCCAACTTTATTCATTACTAAATTAGGGAAGACATATTGCTTGTGCAAATAAATGTTGATGATATTATTTTTGGTTCTACAAACCCAAAACTTTCAAAATGTTTTGAAAAATTAATGCACACCAAGTTTGAAATGTCTATGATGGGCGAGTTGAAGTTCTTTCTAGGAATTCAGATTCACCAATCCCCGCATGGTATCTTTATAAACCAAGCTAAGTATACACAAGAGATACTAAACAAGCATGGCATGACCTCAGAAAATAGCATTAGTACTCCAATGTCTACCAAACACCTAGATGCTAACTTGAGTGGGACTCTCGTAGACCAAATGAAATATCGTAGCATGGTCGGGTTACTCATGTACTTAACAACAAGTCGACTAGTTATTGTACATGCAACATGTTATTATGCACGTTATCAAGCTTGACCCAGCAAAAAACCACCTTGCGACTGTTAAACGGATCTTTCGGTACCTTAAGAGTACAATTCACATGCGACTCTGGTATCTAAAGGACATCGGCTTTGAACTAACAGCTTTTTCATATTCGGATCATGCTAGGTACCTTGATACAAGAAAGAGTACTTTTGGTGGCATACAATTTCTAGGTGGTGATAAGCTTGTCAGCTGGTTGTCCAAGAAGCAGGACTGCACTTCCATGCCTACAGCAGAAGCCAAGTATGTGTCTCTATCTGTATGATGTGCTCAAGTTCTCTGGATGCGAACTCAGCTCGGGGATTATGGCTTTCACTTTAATAAAATTCCTATGTATTATGACTCAAAGGCAACCATAGCTAGCTTGTATAATCTGGTCCAGCATTCTCGCACCAAGCACATCGCGGTCATATATCACTTCATAAAAGAACAGGTGGAAAATGGTATTGTTGAACTATTCTTTGTCAGAACTGAATACCAATGACTTGTTTACTAAATCCCTCTCGGAAGATCGGTTTAAGTACCTCGTCAGGCGAATTGGTATGAGATGTTTGACTCTAGCTGAACTAGAGACCTTGGCAAATGAATATGCTTGATATCTATCAAACATCGAACTTGTATATAATTATTGAAAAAGAAACTAAAAAATATAAAACCTAGAAAAACAAAATAGAAAATCAGAAAATTTTCAAAAATACCAAAAAGAATCTTCTCGACATGTCTCTTGGAATCGATAACATGTACGTGCCTAGAAATGTCAATTAATATTGATACGGGTGTGTAAATGAAGTTCCAACAAGAGTTCAAACGTTTTTAAAACATGTCATTTCTAAATTTTCTTAATGACTTATGTACATTTCAGTGCATAACTCGGACTTCAATGTCAACGAGAAAGTCAATTTTCTCGAGTCTTGAGCTATTAAAATAAAACATTCAAAGTATTGAGCTCTTGACAATGGCTTACAGTTACTTCAGACTGTAACTCAAACCCGAATGTCATAGGGTAGTGTACGCTTTAGTGTGCTTACTCTATAAATAGAAGAGAAGTCTTCTATCATATGGTTTTTCAAAATAGTTGAACACAATTTTTCAAAAGAGCTCTCAATGTCAATTATACAACATTTTGTGGTATTCTTTATATAACAAGTGGTATTTGCTAAATTATGTGTTCAACACTCCCTTCCTCATAAGATTTTAGAATTGTGGTATTAATTTAACAATTGTCACAATCGTTTCTACAATGTCATATTTATATGGATCAATTTTTGAGGGAGAGCTTTTCAAAACTAATGTCGTTTTCATGTTTATGAATACATCTCATCAATGTCATTTCTTTTATGTATCCAAAACATTCAGTAGATTTCAAAAGTGGTACTTCAGTGTCGAATTCACGTGGAGACTAAGCATAATTATTCAAGACCTTATCAATGTCCTTTCAAAATTGTATGCTCATGTCTTCTACACCACTGTACATAAGGTATTCTTGAATACTCATATGTTTATCTTCAGATAATGTCCACTGGTGAAAGGTGTTGCATACTAGTAATTATACTACGTGTGTAATACCAAGGCATCTTAACTTTGTACCTCAATGTATTTATGGTGTCTTATAATTTTTTTAATCATTCAATGTCTAATTTTAATTAAGTGATGACACACATATACTATTGAGGGGGAGTCATCTGACAATGTTCCAATAATTCATGCAATTCTATAAGATTATTTTCTCTAATGGAATTTTTCACGTCTCACATTTTAATCAATTGGTATTTCAAATACTAAAGATTTTAATATTTAAAATAAGAGGAGAAAATGTGATTAAAATATGATATAGAATAATGTGATCTTTAAGACTCTAAGTGCAGTACTTCGTACACACATGTGCTAAACAATTTCGAATCTCGATGCATATGTGTAGGGGGAGTATTTCAAAAGAATGAAACATTTTATTTTTAAATGGTTTTATGGTTCGATCTCTATACCCAACAACCAATTATCTCACGACGTCGATGAAGTCATAATGTGATTTAGGCATAAGTCCTATGATCCAACCAGAACTGGAGGGATCTACCCATGGACATCCCATAGTCAAAATAGAAGTCCTTAGGTATAATTGGAGAAGAATGAGAAAATGGAAATAATGCCGACAAAGATTGAGCTTACACTAGAACAATCACAACAAGGTGTTAGTAATGACGTCTTGGTTAGCATTGAAGAGGTTGAAGAATGAAAAACAAATGTATGGATAATGGGTGAAAAGAAAGAAGCCCTCCACACAACTTAGGCAAAAACCAGGTCAATACATAATCTACTAGAATCACAAAGATGATTGATGGTATTGAAGAAAGACGTCATGGACCCAGTGATGCAATGCACAACTCTTCCCAGCCATTCGAGTTTCTATCAAAAGAAACTTATCTCATTTTTCACGGAGATACACACGTTATCTATTGATATTTCACTCCGAGATCGTTGATATTGAATCGGTGGCAGTCAGCTCCAGCCTCCGATTACTAAAACCAAAGTGCACAAATCGAGTCTAAAGCCAAGAAGAGATCAAATTATAAATCTCATACAGACACAATCCATGTAAAACACTTGTTGGTTACCATATAGAACACAAGTGATATCAAAGAGTCCTACACATTATCCTTGTAATCTTGCCAGAACATCTAAGTGACACTTTTTAGTATTTACAGTGACGATGGAAATCCTTTCAGTGTCAACATCAAACAAGCACTGCGGTAGGTGACTTGCGAGATTCTCTATGAATCAAACTTGTGATAATTGGAAAGCAACGATGGTGAGATTCTAAATTAATCAAACTTGTTCTAGTATATGAATTGACAGAAGCTTTTTGAAAACCTTTCGATGTACTCAAAAACTAAGTTCTCGAGCACATTGATTGAGTAAGTTTTCAAACAAAGGGTTTATGATGAATTTTGATTTCTCCTAAAAACTTTTGATGTGTTGAGAAAACACTTTCCCTAGTGACACGACAATTGATTTTCAAAACAAGTTTTGAGGTATTATCACTAATGTAAACTTGCAGGTTACACGGTGGTGGTGGTATCTCTCTAGCCGAGCCAGATTCATCATGACATGCTCATGCTCAAGCCTTTAATGTCAGGCAGTTAGAAAACTCAATCAAATATCAACAAACTCTTCTGCAACTCTGATGATCAAGAATTTCCTCAATGTCATCAAAGATCTACAAAGTCAATCAAGATAGGGGAGATTGCTAGCCTGATGAAAGAGGAGATTGTGAGCTTTCAAGACAAGAATGGGCATGTTCGTCAAAAGCACAAGTTAATTAAGAAAGTCAAATCAAGATGATTCATGACAAGGATATGATGCAAGAATAAAGATCTCAAGCGTTCAAAGTCAAAAGGAAAAGGCTCATGATCAAGATCACTAAGCATGAAGGAACAAAGCCATTACATACAAGCAAAGAAAAAACAAGACCAAAGAAAGCTAAGCTCAAACATCATATCTTCAACATTAAGGCAAGCCAAGATATCTTCCATCATGAACGTCAATGTTGAGGTGATCAAAGAAGACCTCAACATTGGGGGAAATTGTTAGCCTTAATTATATTAAGCCAAACAATAATGTTTACGGTCTTAGTAAGTCATTAAAGGTCTTGTAATGTAATAGGCATGTCGGGATTAATGGTCTTGGATTATAATCTAATATTGTCCGTGTTTCAGGCTCTAAGCCCAAGTTAAGCCAAGCCTAACCCATTAACAAAGCCCATACGTCATATTATAGGACATAAATATAAATAGAACCCTCCTAACATGTTAGGAGGGTGTTGGTTCATTATGTGTAATTTCTCATTCAAGTTAATCAACCACTTCTCTTACTAACTTCTCTCTTTACATTTCTTTCTTTTTTCTCTTGTATTCGAAAAACATAGGGCTTATCATAGCTTATTTGGTTGCTAATTGAAGTTGTAATATGGATTAGTATATGGGATAACAAAATGGAATTTTTAGGAACTTAAGATGCAGTTTGTTTATAATCATAAGAAAATCTGTCTAAGAGGTACCAATAAGACTATAGCACACGGTTTGAATGACAGAAAACACATTGAGAAAATGGAGGCAAACAGACAAGCTAAACTTATGATGGTAAGTGTTTACCCAAACACTGGCTTATAGTTGCTAGTTATTGAAGAAAATGACCATACAACACCAAAGGTTGTTTTTGAGTTACAACAGGTCATTACTTATGCTGAAGTATTTGTAGTCCTTAACAAGTTACCTCCAAAGAGGACTCATGACCATAAAATTCCTTTGATTCCTGGTACTCCTCCAGTAAACATCAGGCCTTACAAACACCCTCCAGTGCATAAGGATGCCTTTGAGGTAATGGTAAAAGAGATGTTGGAATCATGAGTTATCAAGCATAGCCAAAGTTCTTTTGCCTCTCTAGTGGTGATGGTAAAGAAGAAGGATAATTCATGGAGAATGTGTGTGGATTATAGGCAGTTGAATAAACAAGCCATCAAGGATAAATTTCCTATTACTATTATTGAAGAACTAATTGATGAATTGTGTGGAGCTGTGATTTTTACTAAGTTGGATTTGAGGTTAAGATACCATCAAATTAGTATATTTGAAGATGACATAGCCAAAACAACATTTAAAAATCATGAAGGGCACTATGAGTTTCTTGTTATGCCATTTGGCTTGACTGATGCTCCATCCACTTTCCAGGCACTTATGAATGAGGTTTTCAGAGAATATCTAAGGAAGTTTACACTTGTCTTCTTTGATGATATTCTTGTTTATAGCAAGAGTTTAGAAGACCATATCCTACATCTTACAGCTATCCTTTTTAAAATGAAGGATCATAGTTTATATGCAAAAGAGAGTAAGTGTGTGTTTGGCACATCACATGTGGTGTACTTAGGCCATGTACTATCTGCTGAAGGTGTGGCTACTGATCCAGCAAAGATTCAAGTCATGCAAACTTGGCCTATTCTAGCTACTATCAAGCAACTCAGGGGATTCTTGGGTCTTACTGGATACTATAGAAGGTTTATCAGAGATTTTGCTTCTATTAGTAGGCCACTTACTCAATTGCTTAATAAAAATTCTTTCAAATGGAGTGAAGAGGCCCATCAAGATTTTGTATTATTGAAAGAAGCAATGGTACAAGCTTCAGTCCTTGCACTTCTTGGTTTTAGTAAATCTTTTATGGTAGAAACAGATGCCTCTAGAGTCGGGTTGGGAGTTGTTCTTTAACAAGATGGACACCCTATAGCTTACATGAGCAAATCCTTAGCCCTTAAGCACCAAACACTCTCTACATATGAAAAGGAATTCCTAGCAGTATTGATGGCTTTAGACAAGTAGAGAGTATCTGTTGGACAGACATTTTGTTATCAAAACAGATCACTACAGCTTAAAGTACTTGTTAGACCAAAATATCACTACTCTAGCACAAATAAAGTGGCTTCCAGAACTAATGGGCTTTGACTATGAAGTAGTTTATAAGAAAGGGAAAGATAATGCAGCAGCTGATGCATTATCTAGAAGGGAAGTTACTAGTGATCTATTTACCTTAAATACTACTACTATCAGTACTGATTTATACAAAAAGGTGGAGGACAGTTGGGCCAGGATGATCACTTGTAATCTATTGTAGCTGGTCTAAAAAAGGGAGAGGTTAAGAAAAATTATGCTTTGCTTAACAATCAACTGCTTAGAAAAGGGAAGCTAGTGGTGGGTAACAATGCTTCACTAAGGCAAGATTTGTTATTCCACTACCACAAAAGTGCTATAGGAGGGCATTCAGGGGTAAGGACAACTACTCATAAGCTTTGTTCTGTATTTTATTGGAAGGGCTTAAGGAAACAAGTCAAGCAGTACATTAAGCAGTGTTTGATATGTCAGAAATGAAAGCCTGACCTTTCTGCATACCCTAGGCTTTTACAACCATTACCTATCCCTAAAACTGTGTGGACTAGCATTAGTATGGACTTCATTAAGGGTCTTCCCAAATCTCATGGGTGTACTATTATCTTTGTGGTGGTGGATAGGCTCACTAAGTATGGTCACTTCATTCCCATGGCTCATCCTTTCACACATTGCAAGTGGCTTAAGTTTTCTTAGACCAAGTCTGCAACTTACATGGTGTGCCAGAGTCCATTGTATCTGATAGAGATAAGGTGTTCCTAAGTACTTTCTGGAAGGAACTGTTTAAGCTTTTACATGTCAAACTCTTGCTTTCAATATCATATCATCCATTGATGGGCAGACTGAAGTGGTTAATAGATGTTTGGAAGGATACTTAAGGTGTATGACTGGTGAGCATCCTAAGGAGTGGTTTATGTGGATTCCATTGGCTGAACTTTGGTACAATTCTAACTATCATTCAACCATTAATACTACACCATTTGCGGCCTTGTATGGACAAGCACCACCAGTCCATGTTCCTTATGTAGGAGGGTTAAGTAAGGTAGATGCAATTGATAGATCACTCACTGCAAGGGAACAAGCCATTGAGGTTTTAAAGTTTCATTTGGCCAGGTCATAGAATAGGATGAAACAACAGGCTGACAAGCACAGAACTAAAAGGAGCTTTAAAATTGGTAAATTGGTATTATTGAAGCTACAACCCCATAGACAAGTGTCCATAAGGCAAAGGAAGCAGAATAAGTTTTACTCTAAGTATTTTGGTCCTTTGAAGTCATTCCTAAGGTGGGAACAATGGCCTATAAACTCAAATTGCTAGTTGAGTCTCAGATACATGATGTTTTCCATGTATCTCAGTTGAAAAAATTCCATGGAAGTCGTCAATTGCTTACTCCATTGATGTTACCACAAATCAACAAAGAAGGCCTCTTGGAAGTGGTGCCAGTGAAGATTTTGGACAGGAAAATTGTCAAGAAAAACAATGTTGCAGCTGTGTATTGACTAATTTAGCGGAGCAATGGTGATCCACAAGATACAACATGGTAATTGTTGACAGATGTTTACAATAATTTTTTACTCTTTGATTCTTGAGGACAAGAATCATTCAAGGAGCGTCGATTGTTATGAGTTAAGTGTAGGCATGTGACGAGCACGTGTGGAATTTATTCCTCACGTGAGGTGCACATGTTTCTTCTCCTCACGTAACCCATAACAGAATTTCCTGCCAAACCTTTCTCTTAAATAGTCATTAGCTAGTTCACTTTAGTCATGTCCAATTATGTGTAAAAACACTTTCTTTCCCTAA
>BQNB010130010.1:0-19014 GCA_026074375.1 Tanacetum coccineum | reverse complement strand
GTTCGGACGCACAAGAGGGAGATAAAGAGGGATACTTTTTGTGTGAAAAATGAACTATGTGTGTTTTTGAAATAAAAATGGGATATGTAAAGGTGCATGAATGGGACAAGGTTCCAAGAAAAGGGCCTTGTGGTTCCCTTATGGTATCAAAATCGTCCAAGGCATCCTAGGAGGTCTCGGGTCCTTCTTTTCGTGTCGGGATCACTTAAAAGCTCGTAAAACTCAACCGTAAAATTTACCCCAAAGTTAATTATCATTTTTATTCACCTTAAAAATACTTTTTCATTAACCTAGAGTATTTACACGACATATTTTCACTTTAAACCCTTTCAAAACTCATTTGGACATTAACGGGCGTGTCAGACTCTTTTTTTGGCATTTCTCAAAATTCACGGGTCAAACCACCCGGAATACAAATAACACAATAATACCTTCCAAAAGGGATTATTAATCACAATAAACCACAATTCATCATAATACTCATCAAATCACCACAATTCTCATAAAAATCACCACCGTCAACACGGTACAAAATCTGAATAAACTAACAAAAGTCAAATAGTCAAAGGACTATAAATGAAATATTCAGAACACAAAAAGGGCAAAGGTTACATTCTACCCCCTTAAAACAATTTCGTCCTCAAAATTCAACTACTAACTTCACTAAACAAACGCGGGTGCTTCAATTTCATCTGATCTTCACATTCTCACGTGAATTCAGGGCCACGTTTCGAATTCCACCTAACCTTGACGATGGCAATCCTACTACGCTTCAACTTCTTAAACTCCCTTTCTAAAATTTCCACAGGTTCTTCCACAAAATTCAACTTAGCATCAACTCGAATCTCATCCAAAGGCACTTGCAGTGTTGGATCAGCCAAACACTTCTTAAGGTTCGACACGTGGAACGTGTTATGAACACCGTTCAACTCCTCAGGCAAATCTAACCGATAAGCCATAGGGCCTACTTTCTTAACAATCTCAAATGGTCTAACAAACCTAGGTGCTAACTTCCCTTTCTTCCCAAAGCGTACCACACCTTTCTAAGGTGACACTAAACTCTAGAGGCTTCCTCCTCTTATCAACATAACTTTTATGACGATCACGCGCAGCCTTAAGTCTATCCTTAATCTATGAGATCTTATCAGTAGTCTCTTGCACTAAATCAGGTCCTATCAACTGACCTTCTGCCACCTCAGCCCACATAATTGGTGAACGAAAATTTCTACCATACAATGCCTCAAACGGAGCACATCTCACACTAGAATGATAACTATTGTTATACGAAAACTCAACCAATGGAAGATGAACATCCAAACTTCCCTTGAAGTCTAGGACGCACGCTCTAAGCATGTCTTCCAAAGTCTGAATAGTATGGTCACTCTGACCATCGGTCCGAGGGTGATAAGCCTTACTCGTGTCTAAACGGGTTCCTAATGCCTCTTGCATTGACTGCCAAAACCTTGATGTGAAACGACTATCACGATCTAATATAATCAAGATCGGCACACCATGTCTAGCAACTATCTCATTCAAATACAATCTAGCTAACCTTTCCATCTTATAATCCTCACGCATAGGTAGAAAATGAGCAGACTTAGTTAATCGGTCCACAATGATCTAGATTGTGTCATGCCCACTACTAGTCCTAGGTAACTTAGTCACAAAATCCATAACTATTCCTTCCCATTTCCATACGGGAATCTCAGGCTGCTGGAGCAAGCCAGAACGCCTTTGATGCTCAGTCTTAACCTTCAAACAAGTCAAACACTTACTAACATACTCAACTATATCCTTTTTCATTCCAGACCACCAATACCTATCTCTCAAATCATAATACATATTATTAGCTCCTAGGTGTATAGAGTACTTTGACTTATGGGCTTTATCCATTATCAGGGTTCTCACCTCACCCTTTAAAGGTACCCATATTCAATCTAGGTAGTACAAGGTTCCACCGCTTCTCTGTTCTGTCATCTTATCCAAACCTTTATGCAATCCTACAAACTCTCCAAAAGGCCACACAAACATAAAATTCATGTGGCCATTAGATGATCAATAATCACACAAAATATACATTTCTTCACTTTAAACAGCATATGGTCACACTTATTAACACTTTTGGCCACTTTATGCTTAATTGTGACTAAATACCTAAAACAAACATGCTTTGTGTGACTAAATAATTCAAAAGGCCACACAAACATAAAATTCATGTGGCCATTGGATGATCAATAGTCATACAAAATACACATTTCTTTACTTTAAACAGCATATGGTCATACTTATTAACACTTTTGGTCACTTTATCCCGTACACATGGTCACGTAACTTAATATGTGTGTTTAAAGTTTAGTTTGTGTAGACTTCAAAAGCTATGGTTAAGTCACATTTACTTCTATGCACGATTATGTGACTGTATGTCTTTACAATAGCCACAACATATCACAAATGTGTGACTAAATTATGTTTATGGCCACATTTAAGGTGATTATATGTGACCAATATATTCATAACAGTCACATCGTGAAGTATTCATGTGGCTATTATTTAGAGCAAAATGTGAAATCGAATGTGACCAATATATTTATAACAAGAAAATAAAAAAAAGGATGTTACACCCCAGCGAGAATCAAACCCGCGACCTCCCTTACAGAAGCCAAGCGGGTTACCATCTTGCCAAAGTAACATATTCGTTAATGTAATACATTTCCTTTGTAATATAGAAGTTTAAGCTTCATTGTTTTGGCTAGTAGCTTAAAAAGTGCTTATAGAAACTGCTTATTAAATCGTGGCTTCTTCTCCCTCTGCTTAATTTTCAACTGTTTCACTTTTATACAGGTTTTAATAAGTATTAAGCCTGCATAGCAATGTGGCAAGTGCAAAGTGGGCAGAAATGCTTCTTACCAAAATGCAAGCTGCAAATGCAATGTACAAATGCAATGTGCATATGCAATCTGCAAATGCAATGTGCAAATGTAAGCTGCAAATACAATGTGCAAATGTAATGTGCATATGCAAGCTGCAAATGCAATGTGCAAGTTGCAATAACACATAAACTAGACAATAACATCACAAACCAAATAGACCAATACATTAAATTTCATAAGGTTTTAAAGAGTACATAATCACCATTACATAAGTCACCATAAAAGTTTTGATTGCTAAACAAAATACAACAAAAGCTAACATCTAATACATGTTAGCCTACATGTGAGACTACCCAAAAAACTTTGATCAAATGCAAGAGCATGAACAGCTTCCACATGACACCTTTCTTTTCCCCTTTGCCTTATCTGCACAAGTTTTGATTTTTTGGCTCCAATTTCTTTCAATTCATCCCATGGTAGTAACATTTGGTAGTGACCAACACAGATCCTGTACTGGTTACATTGCTATACATATTTTGGTGTTTATTGTTTGCTTGCAAACTGGTACATATTAACCTTTAGACGAGATGTAGAGGTTAAGTCAATAATGCAATCCTGTCTGTGTTTTCCGTTGTATATGGTTTTCCATGTCTGTTCTTCTTGTCTGTGCTTGGAAAGTAGTTCCATGATAGATATTCCTCAATTGTGTTGTATCCATAAGCATCTAGCAATCCTTGTATTGATGGCCCATAAAATATAGGAGCAGTTGATTTTGATGCCCATTATCCTGTCTTTTGGCTGACCTGAGCTTACTCAATTATTTCTACAAAAGTAAAATTAAGAAAAATCATCTAACATCCTAACAAAACACACAATTGTCAATCAAAAAGCGGATAACACAATTTAGAAGATAACATCCTGACTTTCAATTTAACCAAACACAACCATTTTAACACATAAATTCCATTACAGCATATTGTTTTAAAAAAGTAATATTAACATCTACTACCATTACATAAGGACCAAAATACCAATATTACTAACATCTAAAAGTAGATTAACATCACATTCCACTTCTAAGGTTCCTCTTCCTATCATCACTCAGCAAAATCATTGTTAGGGTATCTTTACTCTAAAGGTCTTGCCTTTAATAACATCCCCATGTTTTAGCATTTTGCCAAGCCAAGTATACAAGTTGTATTGGTACAGGGCTTTGACATCTAGTGTTTTAGTTGATGCACTTGTACTTACGTTGACCCACATGATTCTACTTTAACCTTTGACCCACATACTTCTACTTTAGCCTTAGAAGATGCCTCACATGCTTGTGCTTTAGCCAACATACATGCTTTAGCCTTTTCAATGTCTTTCCAAGAAGGTTTTACAAAATCCCAAAAACCTTTCATACATCCAGATTTGAAACCCCAAAACCTGCCATTGTCCGGTAACTCACATTTGACAAATAGTTGTACCATTTGAGCAAACTCTTAGGTGGTTCTAGAGAGTCATAATCTATCTCATTAGAAGTGCTAATTTGAGAAGTACTATATGAGTCTGAGTTGTTGTTGTCTGAACTAGTATCTAAATTTACAACAATGATTTCTGCAAGGTAACAACAAAGTTGACTAGTGCATACTAAGGAAGTCCTTCCTAAATGAAGCTCTGACTAATTGTTGACAGCAAGATCAAAATTAGTGATAATGAAAAACAAAAATGGTGTGTGGGTATGGCATGAGGAATGGGTTGCTAGCTATCCTAATATCCTTAGTATCCCTAACCTAACTCTGAACAATGTAGTTGATAAAGTATATTGGGTGACTAAAGATAGGAAGAGGGTATTGGGATTAAAAGTCTTCTTGATGTTATCTGAATTACTGCTACTCATATTTGTGTTAATGCTGCTCAACTGGATTTAGTGTTGCTCATGAACTTCAAAGAAATTATGCTAAGTGGTTACTACTGCTAGTATAAAGTTAATACTGCTAGTGAATATTAGTACTACTTAGAGATTAAGATTGCTTAAAGTTAATGTTGCTGAGAAGTTACAACTGTTAATAAGTTAGTACTGCTTATATGATACTACCTCTGTCCCATATTAAGTGTCCAGATATCAGCTTATCAGCAGATATAATAATCAGTTTTAAAGTCGATAATAAGCAGTTTAATAAGCAGAATTAAGCAGTTTATTAGCAACTTCATGACTCATCCGGGCATTGCTCGGGTTTGAAAGCCTCGTATACAAACATATAAAACTTAACAGGAATAAAAATATAAATAGATAAAATCAAATCCTCACAAGAGTATTTGCAGCAAAACAAAAGCTTAAAAAGGTTCCACACAATATAAACATAAATCCTTAAACAAGTACAAAAAATTGAATGTCTATATGCTTTAAAAGAATGGGTCAAATATGATAAAGGTAGAGTGTGACAACTTGAGCATGACATGGTTCACTTGGATTTTCGTATAACACTAACCTCACTGTTCTGGTAAACTTTGCCATCATGACATTTCATACGAAAGGTATACCCATTGATGTTATATGCATCGTATTTCACTACGGTGGTGCGTGGTCCATATGATATTCATCTTATAGTTTTTGATACACTTTCTTTTGGAGATTTCTAACTCTCTCTCAACCTGAATTTCATTACAAGTATATATTAGCTTCAAATAAAAGGAACAACAAATAAATAATTATTAATAACATACGATTAATTATCTCTTTGCATAAACACTTAGCAAAAGATTTACTGTGCTCATTCTCTAGAAATGCTATTCGTTTACCCAGGTTTTCTATTTTCAAAACTTGCTTTTGTCTCCTGAAACAATGTCTTTGATTATTATATTTGATATATAACATTTTAAGTAACGAAATAGACATGTGTTAGTAATACTTACTCGATATACGGTACAATTTCATATGTATTCTGTATTACATACAAATGTGCTTTCTGAAAGAGTTCCGCAAAAATTTCACTTGATTTGCCGGCCGACAATGGCTTTCCTTCCTTATTTTCATCAGTTTCATGTTTATCAGGTGGGATGCTAATAGTTTCCATGGATTTTTGATATTCACTAAAAAAACTCTGTTATTTCTTCCGCAATAGTCTCCAAACATCTCTTCACTTCTTAAGTTTTTTCTTGATAAACCTGAGAAGCTTAAAAGCCATTTCACACTCATAATTAACTTGAAGCTTCCCTTCCCACATTCTTCTATATGTAAATTATGCAAGAGGATACTCTTTCTCTACCAACATGTAGATGTACATAGATTCCAACATCAGGCAATGTACTCCACATGAATCAATCAGCTTCCAGCTCTTAATCAAGTATCTCCCTTGTTCTCTCCACATCTCATCACCTACACTTAGTTCAACCAAAGTCATTAAGTTTCCCTATAATACTCTGTTATCACCAACTGGATTTGTTAACTTAAACCTGTCTTTTACTATTCTGTACAAGACTTCTAGATCTTCTCTATCAAACATTTTTAGCATATCCTTAAATCTCATATAAACTTTAGTACTTCCATTTGTTCTTGTAATATGATAATAAATCTTTCTTGCATCTTTGTTGATCTTGTAGTCAAGAATATGTGCTTGTTTAGTTGCTAAAGGTATGGTATTAACTGCATCTTCATCAAATGGAATAATCTCAAAACATTCTTTAAGCTCTACTTGTTCAGTCTCATCCTCTACCTTTTGCTAAAGGTATGGTATTCACTGCTTGCTGCTTTTGCTTTACTACCTTCCACCTTCTCAGTATTCATAGGCACAAATATGTTTACTCTCTTAAGAGCTTTGTCAACAACTTTTGAATATCATCAAAACTTTTGTGTCGCAATTGATTTGTTGCTTGTACCAGCATGTTTTTTAGATAATTACACATTGTAGTTCTCTTTTGCATTTTAGTAGGTGGTTTGTTCCATATTTCTTGTGCTCTTAATGCTGCAAAATGTTTCTTCCTTGCATCTAAGAGTTGTACAAATAAACTTGCTTTTTGTTTCTATGTTGCTGAAGAGATAGTACATGTAGCTGTGAAGTGTTGGTCATGATATTTACAAGGTTAGATGCTGCAAATATCAAGTAGTGATGCTTTAAAGAGTTGCTGATAGAAATCAAGAAAGTGCTCATACAAGACAGTCATCATGTTGCAGTTCAAGAATAATTCCAAAGATAATGCTCACAACATCCTCAGGAAGCTCATAATGAAGATATTCAAAGAAACTTGAAGTTCACAAGTGAAGATCAAGTTAGGGGAGGATTGTTAGGAATTATTGTAAACAGACTTAAGTCTGGTAGTTATAGAGTTAAGTCTGGTAGACGTAGTTAAGTCTGCCAGTACTAAGTTAAGTCTGGCAGTACTATAGTTAGTACTGGCCTTGTCTAGTTAAGTCTGTTTATGTAACAGAGTAGTTATCTTAATAGAATAGTTATCCTAATAGAATACTTATCTTAGAGATATCTTAGGAAAGGATATGCATTATCCTTTCACACGTTTGTAAAGCCCATTAGGGTTTCCTTGGTGTATAAAAGGAACCCTACGGCATAGTGTTTGATATAGAACCCTAATAGAAATCAATAGAAAATAGCAAAGTTTTACATTGTGTTCTTCTTAGTACTTGTGTTAAGATTCCGCATTAGCACATAGTATTCATAGTTATTGTCTCTCATATAGTTGATTTGGATTTATTCAAGTTAGCTATTGTCTTACAAAAGGCTAAACAGATCCAAAACTTTGGACCTACAAGTGGTATCAGAGCGTTTAGAGGGACTCTGAGTAAGAAGAATCACAAAAACCACAAATAATCACTTTTAGATCTAGAAAAATGTCTCAACCTGCTAATGATGTTTTCTCTTAACATCTTAGTGATGATGAAGCATCATACCATGAAGATGCATCAGACAATGGTACTGCAATCAATAAACCAAAACAACAACAACAACTCATTCCTACAACAACCATTATCTAAAATATCAAACTCCTAATTTTGAAGAAGGAGGAGTATGATATATGGGTCATGGAGATGGATCATTACCTTGAATATATTGACAATGATGTTTGGAAGGTAATTCAGAATGGAAATTCTAAGAAGAGAATCTCAACTGGAAAAGATGGTGTTGTTAGAGTACTTCCACCAGTATCTGCTGCAGAAATTCATGCTGTTGAAAAGGAAAGGAAGGCAAGAACCATCTTACTTATGGCCATTCCCAAGGAACATCTGAGAAGATTTCATGGAATGGACGATGCAAAAGAAATTTGGGAAGCCATAAGGACTAGGTTTGGTGGTAATGCAAATTCAAAGAAGATGCATAAAATTGTTTTAAAACAACATTTTGAAGCATTTACTATATCAAGTTCAGAAGGGTTAGAAAAGGGATATGACATATTCCAACAACTACTCTCACAGTTGGAAGCTCATGGTGCTGAAGTATCTACTGAGGATGCAAATCACAAGTTTCTCAGATCTTTGCCCCCAGCTTGGTCAAATCTGGCAATGACTATGAGAACCAAACCAGATGTTGACACTTTATCCATTGATGACTTGTATAATAACCTTAGGGTTTTTGAGCAGGAACTCACAAGTACCTCAAAATCATCTGCAAGTGCTCAAAATGTTGCTTTTGTTTCACACAGCAAGAGCAGCACTAACAAGGTTAAGTCTGGTCATACTGGTTCCTACAGTACTTATACTCCTTCTACTTCTTTAAACAATATTCTAGAAAGAGAAGTTCCTGCTGGTTTTGCCAATGAAGTTATTTATTAACTCTTTGCCAAACAATCAGAAGACTTGGACTTGCTTCATGAAGACTTAGAACAGATTGATGATATGGACATTGAAGAGATGGACATAAACTGGCAGATAGCAATGATTGTTATTCGAATGAAGAAGTTCTACAAGAAGACTAGAAGGAGAGTTTGGATTGATGGAAACAAACCTGTTGGTTTTGACAAAAAGAAGCTTGAATGTTTCAAATGTCATAACACTGGTCATTTTACTAGGGAATGCACATCCAAGGGGACAAATGATGGAAATAAGAGAGACTCGTTTTATCAAGATCAAGGAGCTGGAAAGAAAGAGCAGAATCAGAACTATTTGCTGACTTTGGATGATGGTGTTGTCAATTGGGGAGAACATACAGTAGAAGAAGTAGAGATAAATCATGCACTCATGGCAATCAGCTCAAATAATGAGGTATCATTATGTTCTAAAACTTGCATTGATTCATATAATAAACTTAAAACATTGTGTGATGAACAAACAAATCAGTTAGGTGAACAAGAAGTAAAAATACTTGCCTATGATCAAGCTGTTAAGAAATTAGAAGCTCAAGTTGTTATTTTTCAAAAGAAGCAATTATCTTTAAATGAACAGCTTACATTTAAGGCAAATGAATTATATGAAAAATATGAAAAGCTTAAAAAATATAGGAGAATAGGAATGAAAATTGTAAAAGAAAAGGAACAATTGCAGAAAACAGTAGATTCATGAAAGGATTCTTCTAAAAACCTTTGGAAATTAGTTGATTCTGGTATGAGTTCAACTAGTAAAGTTGGCTTAGGGTATGAAATAAAATCGAACGATGAGGTTTTAAGCTATGAGGAAGAAATGAATCGTACTGTGTTTAATTGTACAGAAGAAGACTTCATTGACAAACCTTTGTATAGTAGATTTTCAAAGACTGATAGTTTCAAAGGAGTTCCACATCCTTTAACTGGGGACTATACTCCTAAACCACAACAGGAAATTGATGAATCTTTGTATGTTTATGGTAAAAAGGGACCTCAAAGCCTGAAATCAGTGACTCAGATGACAAATCCAATGAGCATTCTACCTGTCAATCAAATGATAGTGAAGGATCTTTTGGAAATCCCTCTGAGCACTCTTCTGAGTCTGAATCAGAAAGTATAAGTGTACCAAAAGAGATGTCTACGTCTAAGTCTGATACAACTAATGAAAAAGTTGTGTCTGAATCAAAAGAGGTTGAACCTAGTTGTGTAACACACGTAAAAACTCCTAGGCAACAAATGAAAAATCAAGAGACACATAAAGTTAACGGAAAGAATTAGGATGAAATGATGGAAAGAAAACTAGGGGAAGGTTACTCTTTCATCAAGAAAAAGTGTTTTGTTTGTGGCAGCCTAAGTCATTTGATCAGAGATTGTGACTTTTATGAAAAGAAAATGGCAAGAGAGGCTGAGCTTAAGAAACAAAGGGTTTTTAATACTGGTAATGGGGTGGCCAAACCAGTATGGAACAATGCAAACAGGGTTAATCATGCTAATCACTTTGTACCTAGACCAGTACAACTCATTGCTGTTAGGCAAAATGTTAATTCTGTTAGACCTAATGTTAATACTGGTAGGGCAAATGTTAATTCTGTTAGGCAAAATGTTAATTCTGTCAGGTCTAATGTTAATACTGGTAAAGCTAAACAACCAATAAATACCAGTAACTCAAACAGGTTTAGTCAACCTACCATAACTCAATAGTATTAGGTCCTTACGAACCTCAGGTGAAATAAGTTTAATCAAAGAAGTAAATTTTATCTCAAAATCACATTCACCTTTGATAAGACCCCATAGTAAGAAATCGCAGCAAAAATACTTAAACACATTCAGTAAAGGGAAAATGGGGCAACTGTGTTAAGACCTCAGCAGGTTATATTGGAGGAAAAACTAGACCCTAAACTTCAATTGTAAATAGTGGTATCCAGTTTTATATTCGAATTGTAAATGCTAAAAGGACCCACAAGGCAGTCCTTAAGATAAACTAATTTCTCTTTTTCATGTTCTGGATCATCCACAACAAGAACCTGAGGATAGAGTATATTTTGATAGTGGAGCTCAGGGCACATGAAGTTGTAACACGTGATCACCTGGATGATTCTGAAGAACGCAAAGGGGCAATCTGTTTACATTTGAGGTAGCAAAGGCTTCATCAATGGTAAACGCAAATAATAGTTGGTAAATTTAGATTTGATAGTGTGTCTTTTGAAAAAGAACTTGTGGCCATTTGAATCTTTCTCAATATTAACAAACTGGATAAAGCCATCACTGGGTTCTTATTAACCGAACAGAATGTCTTGTTGTGTCTCCTGACTTTAAAATACCCAAAAGAAAATCAAACCACTAAAATTGTCCTTAGGCCAACATAAAAATGTACAGCATTGATAAGAAGACACATGCTCCTGAGCAAAAAGATTATTACTTGTTTATTCAAAAGCTCATCTGATGAAATCCAAAATTGTGGCACAGGAAGTTAGGTCATATAAATTTTAAAAACTTGAAACAAACTTTAGTGAAAGGAAACACTTGTAAAGAGTCTACCTTCCAATGGTAAGCAACACATCGGCCTCCTGTAAGCTTAAATTAGGCAAGAACAATCACCGTAGGGGCCATTACAACACCTGCCTATGAACTTTTTTTATTTGTTTTTTGTACCTAGCTTCTTTGTAAAAAGCATTAATCATGCAAGATTTACTTGATCCTTGTAATTACTGAGATTGTACAAGATTTTTTGGGTATACTCTTGTCTACAAAGATGAAACTAGTGGCATCCTTCATAACTTTGTTTGACCAAACTAAAACCCAGAGCTTAATCACAGGGTTAAAATCATTAGATCAATAATGGCACTGCATTTAAGAATAGGGATTGCTTGAATTTATGTTGAACAATGGAATAAAACAAGGAGTATAAGCAATGCCAAAACTCGTACATCAAAAAGGTGTTGGCTGAAGAGAATGAACAAGACCCCTAATAGAGTGCTGCAGGACTAATGCAAGCATACTCCCTCTTACCAACTACTTTATAGGCAGAAGAAGTTATTACTAGCTTGCTATATCATTAATAGGGTAAGGGTACAAAAACCTAAAACAAAACTCCTTATGACTTATGTGTTGGGCCACAAACCAATAATGAGCTACATAGACCTTTGAGTACCATGTTACATATTAAACTCTAAGTGTTTGCTTTGGTCAAGTTTGATGAAAAGTTTTATGAGTGTTTCTTAGTTGGTTACTCCCTAAATAGAAAAGCCATTATGGTATCTAATTTATAATCAAAAAAAGGAAGAAGTAAATCTGCTTGTAAAATTCCTAGAAGCAACAACCTAATAGTGAAAGGATAGTTATAGATGGATTGTTGATGAAAAAAGTGATTATCTAACTGATTCTAAGAACTATAATTTCATGAGTCTTTAGGAGAATCAAACAAACCCACATACAGTAATTCAGAAGTGACATAACAGTGCAGTACACTACAAAATCCTAAAGCAAATGCTTACTGAGGAAATACGATGAGGCTGAGGAGCTTAGTGTTGTGGCCTACAGCAGATCAGGCAAGTTGGACCAAGGAGTCTTCTGCCTAATTCAATATGCATATGAGTTTCTCAAGGAGCTTTAAAACCTTAAAACACAAGAGAAGGAGGCTTATCCTACTGGCATTTCAGAAGATAACTCCGAAATACTAAGCTGATTATAAAAAATAAGATGAACTTGCTACAGAAGCATTTAAGATAAATACCTAAGAACAAAGCTAAGTACCAAAACTGTACCTCAATTAATTCTGGTAGGTGGTCCGGATAATACTCAACATTCTGATCAAGATGAATCGATATGCCCAGAGCTCACAATATTTAACAGCATCAGAAAGGGATTTTTGATGATCTTCTTATGATGACGAGGGTATGGGTTTTATGGATTACAACAACTTACCAACATAAGAAATAGCTGATAGTCCTATTTTCCTACTCCTTAGGATACAAAACATTCCCCTACAAATTCAAAAACAAGGTGATCATAAATACAATCTGTGCAAACAAAAAACAAGTGCACATCATTCAGAGCACATTGCACTTGTAAGTTATGTTCAAAAGCAGCAAAGGAACAATCATAAAGATCCGTCATGCATTGTTTGATTAACCATGCTTCTTACCTCAGGATGAACCTAAAAATATTTCTTAAAGCTCACAAAGATGACAGTTTGGGTTGAAGCTATGCAAGAGGAGTTGTTTGACAGATTAAGTCTGCAACAGGTATGAGATTCTAGTAATCACCTCAAATAAGCAAAGGTGATTGGAAACAAAATAAAATGTTTATAACCGAAACAAAAGGGATGAAAGAGTAGTAGTTTGTCAGAAACTAAAGCAAGGACATAGATGGCCCAAGGACACAGAACAGGGAAGAAGGAATCGACTATGTATGAGGTTTTTGCTGCTTTGGCAAGAATATAAGACAAACAGTTATTTTTACTTTTGCTCATTTAAAATGGGTCTAGTAATACCAAAATGGGATGTCAAAAAGTGCATTTAAGTATACACAAAAGATGAAGAGTGTATGGTTTCTCAACCCTCCTTTGGAATATAGTTGATCTGATCCTCTAAGAAGGTTTATAAGGTTGTCAAAGCTTTATATTGGACTAACACAAGCTCTAGATCTTGGTATGTACTCTATCAACATTGTCTAGAGAGATCAATGCTACAGAAGGTGTACTATGAGAAAAAACAAACTTTGTTAATAGAAGGACAAGAAGGATACATCTGGTTTCCAAGTGTATGTAGATGATAACCATTTTTTGCTTTACAGAAATGCTTGGTGTGATGGAATATTGAGGCAAAAATTGAGTGAAAGTCAGATTTCACAAATGAATTCTATAGGAGAACACATATATTTGCCTTTGATTGCAAGTCAAGCAAAAGACAGAAGGAATTTTTTATTTCTCGAAGTACAAGTATTTTGCAGACAAAATCAAAAGAAAAACACAAAAACAAAACACAACCACCTCCATTGGCACTTTATACCCATTGGAAGAATACTCTTAATCATTGGTATTTAACAAGAACTGAGAGAGAATGGGTTTGGAAAGTTTCTAGAGAAGAAAGTACCAATGGAACGGTAGATAATAATAATATGTGTAAATATAAATGAAACAACCAACCAACCCTCATCCAAGGTAAGTGAGAGGGTATATATGCTACAAAACATGGCCGGCCATGGGCCTTAACGAGCTTTCCATAGGCCTTGGGCCAGACTAGCTTACTAGACTAATCATATAACAAACTACGGGCTAAGACTATTACAACTTGGAAGTGACCGATACTTTTCTTGTTTCCAATACCAATCTTGACCATTCTGGTTGAAGTTGTTGAAAAAACTAAACATTAACTTGCATAGTAGCAACTTCTAACTGGTTTCTCACCATTTCATTCATCATTTTGTAAAATCTAGAGTAGTATGACTCAATTGATTCTCCATTTCTTGAGGTAAATTTGCCAAACTCCCAAAACAAACTAGTCTTCACATCCTGCTTGCTAAGAGATTCACCCTGTTGTAGCCTTTCAATGACTATCCACATGTCATGAGCTATCTTGCAAGCATCAACAGTTGAGTAAATTTCATCCCCAATTCCAGTCAGGAGCAAATGTATTGCTTCTTTTTTTGCATCATAATGAGCTTTATTTTCAGGAGAGATATTCGATAGTGTCTCAAGAACTGTTTGTTCTTCAACTACTAAAGAATCATATGTTGTAGGTTAACCTGGAATTGTAACAGTAGAAAGTGTATAAAGACCTTGTAGAATGCATTTCCTCACGGCATCACCATTTGGTCTTGTATCAATGTATTTCATGAAATGTGATTACCACTGAGCATATCTTCCCATTGCAAGCATTGGTGGACGTTTTCTTGAACCAGCTGCCATGATGTTGTTATGCATTTGACTGTATGTTGTGGATGTTGTAATTGGAGTAGTCATGATGAATTATTGTTGTGTTATGAAGAGAAAATGATTTGTTAGATCTTAAGTAGGTAAAGTGATTGTTGTTGTGGTTATGAGAAATAAATTTTAGTTCACAGGATTTTACAAGTCTACGATTTAAACCGAGAAAAGAAAAGTCTTTTGCGGGATTTTAATAAATCAAGAAGAAACTGTGAAAGAAATTGTTGTCAGTTTTAAGTTAGTATTTCTTAATTGATAATGGCTTGTATCGAAAATGGTTAAGCGAATTTGTTTTTGTGAACCGAAATTTAATTTCTATGTTAAATGTCAGAAACCACAGGATTGAGTTATGTCACAAACCCTAGTCAAGAATGTCACAAACCGCGGAAATGTTAAGTGACACAAACAGCAGAATCTCAAAATTACACAAACTACAGAATCATTTTGTCATAAACCGCAGAATTCAATTTTGCACAAACCGCAAAATTAGGAAAATTTTGCCATAGTTTATTTTCGTCTAGATGTAATAAACCGCTGAATATTGTACCTGTAAGTAACAAAAACCGCATGATGCAATAATACACAAACCGCAGAATTCAATTTGCATAAACGTAGAATTAGGACAAATTTGCCATAGTTTATTTTCGTCTAGATGCAATAAACCGCAGAATATTATCCCTGTAAGTAACACAAACCGCAAGATGCAATAATACACAAACCGTAGAATTCAATTTGCACAAACCGCAAAAAGCATCAGACACAAACCGCAGAAGTTATATGGTTTACACAAACCGTAGCCTTCATCCTAAAATCCAAATTTTTTGATTCCACAAACGTTGTTTGATGTTTCAATAAGCTTCTAATGAGCACGTAAATAAGGAAAGTACAAGTTGATGATTGAAAACAACAACAAATAAGCTTCTAAATGATTCGAAATAATCAAAAACATATTGTTTTAGAAGGAAACAAAAACTATCACTTTGCTTTCAAATAATCAGTTTGTTTTGGCTTATTGTTATCACAAACATATCACAAAAGGTTATAGATAAGAAAGTAGCAAACTTTTTGATTCATAAAGCTTAATTTTTCCATAAGCCGTACCAAAAAAGCTTCTAATAAGCTATGAAATAAGCTTAAATCAAAACCACAAACATACTAAACCCACTCTGTAGCTCTTGATACGAATTGTAGGTAACCTAAGATATCATTTCCATAACATTCATACATACGAATATGATAAGAAAAGAGAAGGAAGGAAGGAAGAAAATAAGAGAGAAAAAAGAGAAGGTGGATTGTACAATATTATATCTTACACACAAAATGAACAACCAACCCTTCTCTATTGTGAAGAAGGGGTATTTATACCACAACCATGGCTTTAAGCCGTGTGGTTTGGAGTGTTTGATGGGCTCGGTTTTGCTCTGGGCTTTAGCCCGATACACATATAATATTAGATTAATAAACGAGCCCAATACTCTTTCTAGCCTATTACAACGTAAATATTATAAAGACCGAGCTTCCATGTACAAAGAGCATTTTGAATCAATATTTTGAGGCTAACAATCTCCCCCTAAGCTTGGTTTCTGATAGATTCTGAGCTTTCATGTTAGACTTGATATTTTGAGGCTAACAATCTCCCCCAATGTAAGGTCTTTGAATCCCCTGAGGTGAGATCTTGATTCAAGCTTCCTTAGACTTGTTGAGATTGCTTTGTCGTATGATCCCTTGAGTCATCTTATGTCTTGACCAACATGCTCATACTTTGCATCATCTTGAAAGCTTGTAAACTCCTCTTCTTCTTCAAGGCTAACAATCTCACAGAGAATGCTTCTAAGGCTAACACTTTGTTCCTAATTATGTGTAATGACGATAATCGAATTTTAATGTAGAACAATCAAACATTTTTCCAATGATGACATCAAATAACGTCACTTTTATAGCATCATTTATCCCATGTAAATAACGCATTTTGTTTTATTATTGCAAGAACTGTTACTTAATCGTTTATATTTAAGAATTGCAGTAATTATGGAGTACTTTGTGAATATTAGCAAAAAGTCACGCAATTTGTAGCTTAAACGAAGACATTTAAATAATATTGTTCTGACACCAATACGCCGTTCCCATCAAGGAAGATACGACGTATTTATGCCTGTACTTCACAAGAAACCACGAATAAACAAAGTCCAATATGCCGTATCCAGGAGAACTCTATACGATGTATTCAAGATATATTAATAAAATATTCTAGAAGATATCAGACAAAGTCCTTACTCCAAGAAATCCCTGATACGTCGTATTGGCCTCAATGGATACGCCGTATCGACCAAATTCCACACACTATAAATAGAAGACCTAAAAACGGGTTTTCAGTGTGCTTGATCATATTTTCGATACCTTAACCACAAAAGTCGATTTTCAGAAGACAAGAAGAGCAGAAGAGGTCAAGCAAAGCTATTAATTCCATAGAAAACACCTTGTAATCTCCTATACTCTAGTAATCATTTGATTTTTGGTATCATTCGCTTAACTCGGTTAGTTTACCTTGGTTGAATTATTACTCTTGTATTGATTATGATGATTAAAGGCTAATACCCTTGGGTATTAGCCATGATTATGAATATTTGAATGTTTCATTTGTTTATATCGAATGCTTAATTTATCATTGATTGCTTGTTTATAATTATCAATTCATACTTGTTTATGTGCTTTTGTATGCGACCTAGCCGAGATGGCTCTTCATATAGAGATTTATATGTCTAGATCAATAGGATCACAATTAATGCCCTATCTTTACCTTTGGGATATGTGAAAAAGTTAGACTAGCAGGTGACCTAGGATCCACAAATAACGTACTGATTCCTTTGGTAATGACTTAGACAGTGGACTACTAGAATATAAATTGCCATAAAGTAGTTAGTGGGTAAAGTCTCAATGAGATAGGTTTTAATAAGATCACCATTATTAATTACCTAAGATAGATTATAATCAGCAAATAGGATGCTTTATACGGATGTGTTTAATTATGATAGAATTCTACATGTCTAGGTTTTAGGAAGAAGTCCCGCCTAAAACTTGGAATGATATGCTGCCTCGAGATAAGCACTCATTGCACTAAATAAACAAACTAACGTTTTAATTGAATTTATCATGGTTAATACAGTTTTCTATTATTTGGCTAGACCGCTCTTCTATCTTTTATCTATCTGCTTGTGTGTGTTATTGTGTCTTAAATTGGTCTAAGTTACTACAAAACCCGTGCCAATCTCTCAGACTGAAAACCCCCTTTATCCGTTAGAATTACGCCTAACATAGGTTTAGCATAGGTTTAACATAGAACTAACATAGTTTAAATTAACCTAGTTTAGTTAACCAAAATATTGATAGAATAAAAGATTTCGTTCTCGCTCTTAGTGATCGACACCCTACTTACCAACGGAACTACATCTGATCGGGTACACTGCCCGTTAAAGTGTTGTTTTAGGTAAAGTCGGCAAAATATAAATGTAAAACTTGAATAAAATAACAACCTATGTGATGACGCAATCAAGTTTTTTGCGTCGTTGCCGGGGAGTGAAATTGAAACTCTTTATTTTTATTTAATATTTTGGTTTTTAACATTAGATTAACTTAACCTCTAGGATTAATGTAAATTAGATTAGTGTAAAATTTGTAAAATTCTGTATATTCGTTTATTATTGTTTGCTTGTTTTGTTTGTTTTATTTGTGTGTTTATTTTGTTTGATTATTTTCTATACACTGTTGTGGTCGACAACTTGATATGACATATCTACTACAATTGGATACGGCGTATCTAACTTTCTTATCCAATACAGTGTATTCATTCAACAGACTGATACGACGTATTCAAATTCATTGAATACGGGCGTATTGATCATCTGATAGATCAACAGAATATGATTCTTCATATTTGATTCCCGTATTTAATTTTCTGTATTACCTTTCTTCCCAAATGCTGCTAATATTTTTTACTTTTGTTTCAGGTTGTACTTATCAGAGTGAGTAGATTGAAGAAGTAATGGCAGATAACAAGACGAAAACAACTATGGAAGAATTCGCAACTAAAGACCAAGCAAATTATTATTAAGGAATTACAAGTATTACGGTTAATGGTAAAAGAAGTTATGAACTAAAAGGTAAATTCCTTGATGATTTGCGTGATAATGCCTTTAGTAAAACTAATAGGGAATACGTGGTCAAACATATCAAAAACTTCCTTAAAATTGTTGACCCTATTAACTTGTCGAATGTGAATCACGAACGAATTAGGCTTGCTGTTTCCCCGATATCATTAGTTGGAAATGCAAGCAAATGGTTTGATGAATTTAAAGGTTCAATTACTACTTGGGTGGATTTGACTGAATTTTTTTTGGAAAATATTACCCGCCTTCTTGTACTGGT
>BQNB010130009.1:0-19014 GCA_026074375.1 Tanacetum coccineum | reverse complement strand
TTCCTTTTATAGACCAAGGATAAACCCTAACAAACTTACAAAACGCATAAAAGATAACACATATCTTTTCCTATGATATCTCATACATATCTCTTAAATAGTACTAACTATTTTCTACTAACGGTACTAACTGACTAAGCAGTACTTAGCACTTTGTACTGTCAATACTAACTATAACTATCGGTACTAAATATTAGCACTAACGGTACTAAGTCAGTAATGAATAATTCCCAACAATAGATATCGAGTTACACAAATATTAGTACATATAATTCTTCAAATGTCGACGTTGAACTTCTTTGATTTTCTCGTCTTTAAAGTGTTCTTGTTCCGCCCATTCAATCATTTGATCGAAAGTGTAATCATTTTGTGTTACCTCCCTTTTACTTTCTTCGCTTTTACTTGTGTAGTTGGTTATTACATGGTTCATCATTTCTGTCAAGCTAACATTTGGGAAAATATATTTGGCTATAATAAAATCGACACCTAGGTAGTCAATGTAAATTTCCAATTTGTAATTCGCTAAAGATATATCAAACATGACATGCATATCATAGTTGTTTCTAAGTTTGACGGTTATTGAAAAGCCATTGTGAGGTATTTTATAATAAAGAGCATGAATCTTTGTACCCAAAATATTAAACAAAAATTGTTTCAGCTCTACTAGTTTCATTCTTGGAATGTTGATGTTCATTTTTCCACCGTTGACGTACATCGTGGTTTTTGTGTCATCGAGCACCAATTGACCGTTGTTGTGAACCACAAAATTGAAAATGGTTTGCGTGTAGGGTGTGGTAGGTTTTGTTTTATTAATAAATCCTAGTTCACCAAGAAGTTCATAGTAATCGAACTTTTTATTATTTCTTTTCTGCATTTGATGTAGATAGTTGAGTGATTCTTTTAGTTTTATTTTAGTTTCTTCAGAAATGATACCTGCAAATGATTCTTCTAGAGAGCCATCGTTTGGAATCAACACCGTGCTTAGATCTATCTGATAATGAGAAACGAAAAGCTGGAGCTTCCCAAAAACTTTTGCAATGTCGTACATAACATTAGTATCATAATCATTCTTGATTGCTTTCATACCTGATAACGTGTTATTTGGTGGCAATGTGTAATACAGATTAGTGAATCGTCTTGGTATTTTTCTGGTAAGATAGCTAACCATATCTTCAAAACCCATCGGTAGAACATTTATATTTAGTACTGAACCATTTTGATAGGTTAGCGGGTTAAGTTTAAATTCGCCGTTGTGGTGTACTTCAAACTCGAACGTAGAATTGTTAGACGTCGACATGTTGTCAAAGAAATAAGTGTGAATTGAAATTGATTTGTTGAAAATATTTAGTTGTGCACATGTATGTATATATATATATTTTTTGCATAGAGCAAAGCTGATAAGTCTTATTGGTGTCAGAAATGATAGGTCATTTCGTTGTTTGAATATATAATTTTATTGTGTTGTCACTTCAATGTTTATTGTTACAGCCTACATAACTAGGAAAGTTGATGATAGAAACAAGCACGGGATAATATAAGTTGTAAAATCATAATACGACAAAACAATCATAAAATCTAGTTATTTAGTAACTAGTAAAATAACCTTTTTGAACAAGAAGGTTTTCCTTGATTTTCTTTTTTGTTTCTCTCATCTTTGCGTTGGTCGGCCACGACAAGTGGGGATATCTCCACCCGAGATACATACACATGTAGTCGGTTTTGATGAGTTTGAGTATACGTGAGTAACATGTCGCGATCTTGTATAGCATTAGCCAAAGGTATAAGACGTGAATCAAAACTACAATTAGGATTCCTTAGATAAAGAAATGTTGGGGAGTTAAAATCGTACCCCAAAGAGTTTGTTAAACTTAATTTCACTTGATTTGTTGAAAAGCTGTCCAACTCTATAGGATCTACAGTAGCAACCAACCCATTAATGAATTTTCTTCCAAGAGGACTAGTGAACCTTCCATAACGGTGTTGTAGAACCTTGAATGTCATTGTTTGAACTATAAAATGAGTTTTCTTAAACAATGTAATGTTGTTGTAAGAGTTGAACTACAACAATGTGGTTTATATAGTGTGACCCATAGCCCTATTTACTGTTTTGAATCAATCACATTGAGGTTGTCGAGAGTATTTAAAGCCAACATTTGATATGCTCATGTCCTATTGTCGTACTAACATATTTCGCAACATTGAAAATGAAATACATTACAACATTCGTACAATATATTAAATAAATAACAACAAACCCTCATAATTCATAAAAACATATAAATGTTAAAAAACCAAACATGTTAAGCCAACTGTTTGAACCATTAGTGTTTAGGTCATCTAGATGTTGTGATGCATTTTGTTGAGAATCGTATTGTTCTTACATCTGATCCGATTGTGTGTGATTTCCATCGTATGGTTGAGATGTGTTTGTGTGATGTTGATCGTATAGTTGCGATGGGTATGTGGTTTGATTGTATGGCTGTGATGCATATTGGTTATAAGTGTTGTCATATTGTTGGTGTGGGTTGTAGAATGATGGTTGTTCATTTCTTGGAAATTCTTGATCATTTCGTGTACGTATGTTTACAGGCGGCTCAGTGATAATTGGTTTATTGCACTGATCACATATGTGTTCCTTTTGTCTGCATCTGCTACAATGTATAGATCTTGGCTCCTCACCTTGTGATTTTATTCGGTTTGTATTTTTTGGACGACCGGGTTGTAGGTTGTCTATTTTAGGAGGTATAGCTTTCTGAATATGGTGCGGAAATTCCCATTCTTATATATTTCCAAGAAAATGAATTGATTGAGCGTAAGTGCCTTGATAATTTTCTTTCTTAAACCAATCTGCTACACATTAGACACAATTCGGCATACCCAAATACCTTGTTACAGCTATAACGTGGCCACAAGGTATCCCAGAAAGCTGCCATTTACGACATTGACAGGTGCGTGTCTGAAAGTCGACTTCACAATTATATCGCCCGTCTAAAACTTGGTATTGTTAATGATTAACACCGTAAATGAGCCATGTGGCGCTCTTCATCCTTTTTTTATTCACTTTGTTTGCTACCCATTCAGTTATTTCAGACGTCATATTATCTACATTTAAACATAAACAAAAATCAACTTAGTAGTGCATATTCTAATAAAATTTGATGAAAGCCTTATGGTTTGAAATACTTACGAGTTCTCGACGTTTAATGTACCATTCTTGCACCATTGCACGATACGTCTCGGCTAACTTTAACACCAGTAGCTTTCTATATAGTCCAGTATAAGCATTAACAGACTCCACACTATTTGATGTCATATAATTGTAACGTACTAGTGGACATTGCGCTCTTAACCATCTCTAAGGATCAACTTCAATGAGCTTGTGGTACGCATCAGGCTGAATAGCCTGTAGCTTGCTCATTTTGGTTGAAAATTCTTCTGGTGTATATGCCTTGCATATTTTCCAAAATAGACCTTTCATTTTGTTTATTTTCAAAGATAGGTTCATCATTAGATGACGAAAACATACAGCATGAAAGGCTAAAGAGAATTCATTGTGTACTGCCAAACCTATAGCAGCATGCCTGTCAGATATGAATAGAAAATTTGGGCTATCACCTATGCATTCTTTAAGTATAGACATCCACCATGACCAACATGGACCTGTTTCTCCTTTGCATATACCAAAAGCAATTGGCACAATCTGGTTGTTTCCATCTATGCCCACAACTACTAGATTTGTTCCCTTGTATTGACCCTTTAAGTGTGCCGCATCTATTATAAGCAACGGGCGTAGACAATGCATGAATGTACGAATCTGAAATAAAACGTTATAAATATAGTATGGTAACCTACTATAGTTTAATTATTCAAAAAATATGACCATGACTTACCGACGTACCAATGGCAATGAATAACATCTCGAAAACACCTTTTTCGTCTGTTTTGATACGTGTGACTGTGCCTTGGTTTTTTCGTTCTAGGTTATAACAATAATACGGTAGCATTTCAAAGGATTCAAATGGTGAACCCCTTATCTGTTGTATAGCATAATCCTTCCCTCTCCAAAACCAAATATCATTTTTGGTGAATCGGGTTGAAACGTGTAATTAGGGACTCATATTCCAACCAATTTTTTAATTGATGGATTTCAAAGGAGAAGCATCGAATTGTCGCCAAAGGCAAAACACCATACACCTTCAGATGAAGCAACTGGTGTAAGAGAGATAATATTTAAATTAGAATCAATATGCCTAAAGGCTAAGTTTTCATCTACATAATAGATAAAACCTTAGATTATCATGCTTATAGCTTAAATTAAAACAACTATTTCTCTCATAAACACCGTAATTACTAATGAAGTCGAAATTGTCAATGGAAAACTTCCATTGCTTTGACACAGTACGAAATTGAAGTAAAGACTTCACAGGAAGTCTATTCATGATATCCATTTGAATGTCAAACGGTATGTTGTCTGACATATTTTCTTTATTTAGATGATAGATACGGTTGTATGATGGTTTTGTGAGTAGAAATAGGGTAAGGTTATAGTTTTGTAGTATGCTACTTTTGTGAGTATATATAGGGTAACAATTCGATATCTTAGTAGAAACATTGATTTGATTACTTACTATTCCAAGATTACATGACATGATTTGACAATTCTATGATAAGGCCATTACAAATTTCAATAACAAATTTAAACACAATACATAAGTCATTCATTAAAATAAAATAACAGGTTACAATAAGAAGACTAAACACAATACAATAAGAAGACTAAACACAATACACATTACATAAATAAATAAAAAAAACAAAACCTACAGTTGATGTAACCACTTATTTTTATCCCTGATTTGTTTTTCCAATTTTGCTGCCTTCCTAAACAACGCATTTTGCACTTGCTGGTCTAATTCAGATTATATTTTCATAAAATTTTCAATCAAAGCACGTTGCACCAGTGGAATGTCTCTGCATTCCTTGTTTGCTTTCCGCAATTCATCTTTAGCTGCTATCACGTTATCAAATTGATAGCCTAAGTTCATAATCGCTAACTGACGACCACGACCCTCCTGAATTTGTTTCTCAACCATAGATTTGACTTCATCATAAGTATGTGAAACTGAACACGCCATTTATATTTTTGATATATGATATGTAAAAAAAAGTTTTAGTTTAAAAATGTTATAATTGAAGGGTTATTTATAGGTTTATAAAAAGCAATTGAAATGTCGAATAATGTCATAAATCTCTACAAATAATAAGTGAGGAAACCAATGCCATTGACTTGTCAAATCAATGTTTTTATACAGTCATTGAATTGTCAAATCTGTAACAGAAGTGTCAGATAATGTCATAAATCGCTACAAATAATAAGTGATTAAACCAATGTCATTGACTTGTCAAATCAATGTTTTTGTACAATCATTACATTGTCAAATCTGTAACAAAAGTGTCAGATAATGTCATAAATTGCTACAAATAATAAGTGATGAAACCAATGTCATTGACTTGTCAAACCATTATTTATAAAGTTATTAAATTGTCAAATCTGTAACAGAAGTGTCAGATGATGTCATAAATCGCTATAAATAATAAGTGATTAAACCAATGTCATTGACTTGTCAAATCAATGTTTTTGTACAGATTGTCAAATCTGTAACGAAAGTGTCAGATAATGTCATAAATCGCTACAAATAATAAGTGATGAAACCAATGTCATTGACTTGTCAAATCAATGTTTTTATACAGTCTTTGAATTGTCAAATCTAATAATATCATTTTCATTACTAATTTATGCTCATATATTATATATAAGTTATCGATATATTCATATTACAACATTCTTTAAATTATCTAACATAGCAATGGACGCGTCTTCAAAAAAATTCAAATGTATTTTACATTTTAATACATTTGAGGAAGGTATCATTATATACGATGATATGACGTACTCAATGTTACTTGAATTTGTTGTGAAGAGATTCAATTTAGATCCAAATGTCCAGTTTAATTTATCGTTTAACCTCCCTGCAATTGAAAGGGATATTACAAACGACGAGGATGTCGAATTCTTTATTGATTGTGCTACTAATTCTATAACTGATGAAATACCACATTTGTACATTCATCCACCTAAAGTTGAAGCAAGGATAATACCCGGGCCATCGGGTATTCTTTAAAAGGCGTTGGTGCGAAAAAACAGACGTTTATGCAAGGGGTCATGATAACATATTGACAACCCAGGAGTATGTCAGGAAAGTAAATGAAGATGTGTCTGAAGATGATGGTTTTATGCAAGGGCCATGGATAAAATCAATTGTCTATCTTCATGGTGAAGGGGTCATTGCATCTGGTTGTCTTGGCGATATGAAAAAATATTGCATCAAGGGGAAACTTGAATTAGTGGTTGGGTTGTTAAGAGTTGTACACCAAATTCGTTGGGAGACATGATAGTTATACTAAAAGATCCAACAGGAACAATGGGAGGTACGATTCATTACAAAGTCTTTCAAAACAAAAATGATGGGTACGTAAAGTCTATCAAAGTCGAACATGTTTTGATACTTCGTAATGTTTCTGTCTTTCTGTCTATACACCAAGAACCATCACAAAACCTTGAACTTAACATTAACAATCAGAAACATTGATAAGTAATCGAAAATGACACTGAATCTTAATCTTTAAAATGTCTATATTTACATATTTCGTGTAAGTTTTTTATAGTCAAGTTGTATTCAACAATTATCACGCTTGTAAACGTTTTATATAATTCAATGTCTACTTATGAGATGGTATAACAAAGTAATAAAAAATAATATTTCATGCAAAATGTAAGTCTTCAACAACAAAATATAAAAACTAAACTAATCCATAACCACAATACCGAATTATTCCTCACACCACACTTATATAGATAGTTTCACAAACCATTCATATCTAATGTTCTCTTAATAGCTTTCACTCTCACGAGGCACTATTGCCACATGACCAACACATAACTTAGCGATTAAACAACAAGTTATAACTCCACAGTCTTTGAAGTTAGCTTGTTGAGGGACCGAAAATCCCCAATCCATGGAAATAACTACGCATTTGCAAAATGCCATAAATCACGGGCGTCCAAGCTTTAATTTGATGTTCTAACGGTAACCTTGTTCTCTGACTTTCCATAGAGTCAAAGGCATAAAAAATAGAATTGGGTAGGTTTACTGCGCCCGTCACCCAGTGATTTCCACCAACATTTATTGGCATATACACCTACAAAGATTAAACCAACAAAATTTGGTAAATGTAAATAACTTATTAAATACTATTCACCAAAAAAGCGATAAAAGTTTTAACATAAAAATAATTACCCAATTAACAAATTCCATGTATGGATACGGAACGTGTTGAACCATCATGTACCTGTATGTAGTATGGATCTGGATTGAAATCATGAACCGATTATTTTTCGGATGTACACATGCTGTCCCTGATTTAGACACAGTCTAGTCGGCATTTTGTGACCTACTTCTAATGAGTATCTCAATCATGCATTCATTTGCTGATTTAAAAAATGCTAACAAAATTAATAAATGTTTTTAGGAAAATAAATATTACTCATTTATTAAAGTTGTATTATTAAACTTACGTCCCTGGACAACCATCCTTCTAGTAGGTATTGACAACGCTATGAACAACTTCTAGGCATACAAAATAGAGGTACTAGATGTCGCCAAAAGAAAATAGAACTAATAACACATCATGAAATACTAAGATAAACGTCAAACAAGGATTAAAAATAAATCCGTAAATCATTATATTACTTCCTCTCTCAATTCTGCTCCGGGTAACCTAAAAAACCCAGGTTGAAGGATATCTCAATACACAAAAAATTATAGACTTTATTTATTAAATTAAATACAGACTAACAACTACCTTATTAGGGTCGACATTTTCATATGTAAAGTATATACCAGTATCATGTACACACGTTATCACAACGTCATCCCCTCCTACATTGTCATAAGCAAAAGCGTTCCCAAGATTCAAGGGTGAATACCATGTCATTCATTGCACTTTAAACTTAGTTTTAATCAACCAGTATTACTTATATAAACCGTAGTAGGAGGCAAATGCGTATATAACTCTGCAATATATACGCCAAGGAAGGCAGGGGATGAACGTAGTTCCCCACATCCTTTTTATGCTCCGAATCCATTAATTGTAAAAAAGAAAAAAATAATAAACTTTTATTACTTCATGATGGTTACTATTATAAAAGCATAATCATAAATAATTTCATCATGATACCCCCTACAAAAAAAAACCCCACCCCCCCCAGTTCACAAAATCCAGCATCACCAGATGCGACGGGATAGGTGAATTGCCAATTTGGATTGGCGATATAAAGATGGCATCTACCTGGCTTTGCCAATTAAACTCCCAGGCTAGCGATGGCATTGGGGATTGCCAGTTTGATGGGCGAAACCCAAAGTAAAGAAAGAGTATATAATGCCGACGACTGGAAAATAAGACGGACCACCCTGTGGTTACACCAAAAAAGAAAAAAGTATAATACTTAGATACTTTTCCTGCCAGTCCAAAGTAAAATGACTATCAAATCCACATAAATTATACCTGCGTGCTTTGGAATCCACTCAAATCGCTTATCTCATAATGCTGATCAACAATGATTAGTTCTTTATTTGCTCCCGTGCCAACACTCATATCCTCAAAACTTATTCATTTTTCAAAAATAAGAATTATGTGCTATGTATTGCATATTTGATCCAACCCACTTCTTAGTTACTTGAAATTCTCGAAGAAATTACAGATGAACGTCATAATGATTATTGACGGTTTAAAATGACGAGGTAATCTTCACCTCTTCACTAACACGGCCGCACAGTAACCCTGCTATAAACCCAACACCTGATACCACCTCAATCTCATCCGGTATCAATCTTTCCGCAGGTACACGTCCCTTTAAAATATAAAAAAAGGACATTAAGTAATGAAATAAATAACGTATATCCAAATGTAATAAACTATAAAATTACATAAAACAGCACATGAAGAAAATACAAGCATGTGTCGATAAAAACTATCTATGGGAACCTTCCAGCGACCACATCTAAGGATAAACGCAATGTACTGTGTATAATTATTCATACTCTGGTTAATAATCGGGGCGCCCTGCTCAGGGAACACTCCAATAATCCACGTCTAAAAAAATTGTATTCAATTACTTTAACGTATACACCACAATACATATTTCAATTCCCAATTAAATTTAATAAACTAAATAATGACATACCTTAATGCCAAAAGTGAATATCGAAAAACGAATTCGTTTTCTTATCAACTTTGTTTGTAAACCGCTCAGTGGCATATAAGGATGGCCAACGCTAAACGATATGCATCCTTAATGATAGAAAACAATGTCCGGGCCAAACATACGAACCCCAATGATACTTATCCCAACCATCTCTATCATTTGCTAACCTTAAAATCTAATCAGGGACAACACGTCTATCCTTCACACCTAATAACACTAACTGCAAAATGCCTATACAACAAAGGCTAACAGCATCGTCGTTGTGTAATTTATTAAACGACTGGCTCTTAGTTAATTTTTCCAACAATTTTTCCTGTTATATGTTTACCATCTAAAGATGACGAAAACACCCGTCGCCTAAAAGGAATAGGCTCATCCTCGTCATTATAGTCAGCCAAATACTCTACCCCAAACTTTAACCCAGTAACAAGACAAAATTCTTCTCTTCCAAATTGTATTTCAAAATTATCAAACATATGGTAATACAAAGGAACAATTTTAGTTTCATCACCTACTAATTCCATTTGCCGACCTAACATATAATGTATTAAAATACAATTCTCAGTCCAATCCTCTAAATTTAAAAACCGACCAAAACAAGTGTTCCTAAATAATGCTTCCCGTGGAGTGCCCCTAATTGGATCTCTAGTTATTTTAATCAAACTAATTTTTCTTCTACATGTCATAAGAACACGAGGTACCTAAATTAAAAAAATTGCATATATTACTACGCATATAAACATGAAAAAAATAAATGAATGATAATTATACATAACAAAATTATACCTCATAATTGCCCAAATCCATCTTATACATGTAGTAACCAACTAAAAAACCCACACAACTGCCAGAGCAAAACCGCCTCAAAACCACCAAAAACACAATTTAGAAGAACATTACCCAAAGCCACAACACAATTTAAGAGAACTCTTTCAATCAACTACTGCTTTTTGTTTTTCACTTGAACTGTGAGTATCTTCAAACTATATCAACTAGCATTTATACATGAAAAACTATTCAAGGTTGTGAAAAACTACAAATACTACTACTATTGTCATTGTTAAGTCATTTCGTAGTTATGAATTGTAATATCAAGGCACGTTTCCCAAAGCATTAATCACAAACAATGCTGCGCGATCAACTTTTAAAAACTGACAGAAACAGAAAAAAGTTGATCACCACGTTAGGTACGTGATCAACCTACGTGGCCAAATTAGGGCTTGCTTTCCATTTCGTTAATAACTATGTTCGTTGTGGTCATGACATGTGTACATCGAGTTGATCACCACCAACTATGTGCGATCAACTAGGCCAATATGGAAATGTCAGATTCACAAGGTCTCTACAACAAAATTTAATTCTCACATGGTTGTTTTGGTAAAAAACGCAAAAATATCTACCTATTATATAAAATATGCTTTGTTGGAAATGATCTACAAGCAAAATACTACAAAAATGACACGTGTCCCAACAAAATAATCAACGACTATCATTCATCAGCATTTAATTATTCAGTTTTTTATCATTTACAAACAAACCCAATCAAACTAAATCCTGTAAAAATCACAAAATTAAAACACCAGCTTTTTATCAATTGTGATTTCTTCAACTATTAGATCATCAAAAAAACATTCACAATCGAATTATAATGATTCAATTTCGTCACTTTCAAAAAACCCCCCAATTATTATGAACCCAAAAACCCTAATCAAATTGAAAAACCAACCAAATCTACCTATATGAATCAGAACGTTTTCATACAACATTCTATCAATCAATTATATTATCATCAACCTAAACATGCGATTCAATGATTCATAAATTTACAGGTTAGTGTTTTACCAATTGTTTGTTTTCTTTTATGATTATATTAAGATTAAGATTATATGTTATTACATGTTTATTTTGGCTTGAGGCATGTGTATATGAAGAGGCCTCACTTGATAACTAATAAGATATGGTGATTGTTTTTTTACAATTTTAACGTTCATGATCAAGTAGCAGCAAGCCCAACTTGGTGTAGATGTCAAAGTAACGAATTAAAGTTTAGATTGTGCAATTTCCAAGAGTCGTGGTGACATCTAAATGCAAACAAGAGCTCCTTAGTCTGGTGCAAACAAACACTCTTCAGTTTTAAACAAGAGTTCTAAGTGTTTGATGAAATGTCTATGAGAAGAATATAAAAGGTTTTGCGAACACTTATGTTTTAGTTTTATAAAGAGTGTTAGCATATCTGATAACTTATTCTTGAACATTGTTATGCAGACTCTATTGTATCGTTATGATCCTTTTTCGAATATCGTTAAATCAACCATAACGCGAACGGTGAATCAATTTAGTATGCAATTTTACGAATAAGGTTTGTTCTTTCAAATGTTTACAAATCGACAACTATTTTCAAATGTATATGTTATGCGTTTTTTTTGCGTTGGGTATACAGTTTTTTTTTGTTTTCTTGACTTAGTCGATTAAATCTCTGTTGTGATGGTTTATTTATGTGTAGTGTAACAGTTATGGGTCTGGAACTTGCAATGGCTAAAGGGCATCAAACTAAAGTATTATAAAAGTTGTAACCGGAAAGTTTGTATTAATTGATATATGTGGATGATTTATCAAATCATTAGTAGTATGATAGTATTAGTATCAATCCTTATCCGTGTGATAGGATGAGTCACAATTAAGATTAGTATCAATCCTTATCTAGTATTCTTGTTGATAGGCTCAAGCCTCTACTATGTAAATCTATATAAGTCATATGCATTTGAATGAAATGGACAAGGAAAACCAATTACCTTCAATATGGTAATCAGAGCAAAAACCGATCCTCTCCTAATTTTCTCTAAAAAAATCAACCCTCTTCCTAAAGTTCTTTCTATATCTCTCGACATCTCAAATCATCTTCAATTTTTTTTCTTCTATCTTTTCTTAACCTAAATCTCCAATTCTAGCAGCCGTTGCTACTTTATTTGGTTTCATATCAAATAAAATCAATAGTTTAATTAATTGGTTAAGAAAAAAGGTGTATCACATCACTTTATTTCAATATGTTCACCTGTACCCTAGCCCAATATGTGACCCCACAAGACTAATGTTGCTCAACAGTTTACACCACAAAAGCATTATAGATTGCCGCATCCCGGTCAAGATATACTCGGTCCCACTCCGGCTATTTATGCATCCCAACCTACTACTCTACCAAGTACGTTTAGCATTATGCCGCCGCAAGACCCGACTTGGCACATGGATACAGGTGCCTTTTCTCATTTAAATTTTAATGCAAGTAATTTAAGTACCCTTTTTGATAAACGATTATTTCCATCTGTTCATGTTGGTGATGGAAAGTCTATTCCCGTCAGCAACACCGACCATAGCATTATTCCTTCCCATCATCGCCCTCTTCATATTCATAATGTTCTTGTAACCCCAAATATAATTAAAAATCTCATTTCTGTTCGTCAGTTCACTAGGGACAACAATTGTACCATTGAATTTGACGCCTTTGGTTTTTCTGTGAAGGATTACTTGACTTGTCATATCCTCCTTCGATGTGACAGTTCGAGCGATCTCTATCCAGTTACCAAGCCGTCGACTCCTCCTATTGCTTTTCTCTCGACAAGTGCTTCTACGTGGCATCAACGCCTCAGACATTCGGGTGATCAAGTGCTACATTCACTTGTCTCTAGTTGTTTTATTTCATGTATCAAAGAAAAGTCTTTACATATTTGTCATGCTTGCCAACATGGCAAACATGTGAAGTTTCCATTCACAATAGTCAACTTCATTGTTAAACATTGTTTATTATTATACATTCTGATTTATGGACATCACCTATTGTTAGCTCTAGTGGTTTCAAATATTATGTCTTATTTCTTGATCATTTCTCTCATTTTCTATGGATTTATCCTCTTTGTTCTAAATCTGACATGCTTGATAATTGTTGCATTTTCGCAACTATGTTAAAAATCAATTTAAATGTGAAATTAAAAGCTTCCAATGTGATCATGGCGGTGAGTTCGATAATAACCGACTCCACAGCCTTTTTGCCAAAAATGGCATCCAATTTAGATTCTCTTGCCCAAAAACCTCCTAACAAAATGGCAAGGCAGAGCGAATGATACGAACAATTAATAATACCATTCGTACTCTTCTCTTTCAAGCACACCTCCCCCTACTTTTTGGGTCGAAGCCCTCCATATGGCCACCTATCTCCTAAATCTTTTACCCTCTACTGCAATCCAAAACGATATACATTTCACACGCCTTTTTAACAAACCTCCTGATTACTCGCACCTTCGCATCTTTGGGTGTCTATGTTACCCTCATCTCTACTCACCTCATAAACTTTCCCCATGTGCCACACCATGTATTTTTTAGGCTATCTCGCCTATCATCGTGGTTTTCGTTGCCTTAACCTCGAGACAAACAAAATTATTCTTTTCTGACACGTCACCTTTGACGAAACACAATTCCCTTACAAATCTATGACACCGTCCTCGATACCTTCTTACATATTCCGCGATACTCAACCTTCCCCCTCCTTACTTCTCTTGCATCTGAACTTCCTAATTCTTCCACAAACATCCCACACCAAACGAGCAGCCCAACTGCTCCACCAATTACCGATCCAAATCAAAGTCCTACTCCCACCGGCCCAAATTTACCATGCCCAACTTTCCCTACCAACCAACCCACTAGTCACGAACCATACAACACCCAAACCCAAACACAAACACAAACACAAACCCAAAACAGTTTTGCTGCCCGCCAATCCATATTTCTATCCACCAAATCCACAAAACCAATCCCGACCCAGTTTAATGAACCACCCCACACTCATCCATGATCACACACGGTCGCAATCATTCATTTGTCAAACCTATCGATCCTAGTCCTCTAAATACATTTTGATACACGTATTCCTAAAAAATTCCGTCTGGCGGCCATAAAGATCCTTAGTGGTCGTAATGTTTTATGTACGATGAGTATAATGCTTTGGTTAAAAATGGCACTTGGTTACTTGTTACCAAGTGCCCGAAGGTGTTAAATATGTTCGCTCAATTGTGTATTTACGCATAAGTTCCATGTGAACGGAACATTGACTCGTTATAAGAAAAGGGCTCGTTTGGTGCTAACGGTATAGTCATCAACTTGGTATTGATTTTAATGAGACATTTAGCCCGGTTGTCAAACCAGCCACTATTCGCATGGTACTTAGCCTTGTTGTGTCTCGTAAGTGGCCAATTCACCAACTTGATGTTAAGAATACTTTTCTTAATGGTGATTTATCCGAGACTGTCTACATGCATCAGCCACCCAGTTTTGTTGATGCCAGGTTCCCTAACCTTGTTTGTCGTTTGCAGAGATCTTTATATGGACTGAAACAAGTACCTCGTGCTTGGTTTTAACATTTTGCAGGTTATGCCACACGAGCCGGATTTTATCACAGTCGTTGTGATTCTTCTCTATTTATTTATAGATAGGGATCTCAGGTTGCTTATCTTCTTTTATATGTGGATGATATTATTCTTACGGCTTGTTCTACAGCACTTCTTAAGCAACTTATTGATTCTTTACATCGTGAGTTTGACATGATTGACCTCGGGGCATTTAATTATTTTCTTGGTATCTCTGCTGTTTGTCACTCTACATGTTTATTTTTATCTCAGCGAAAGTACGCTTTTCAGCTCCTTGAGCATGCTCACATGGTTAATTGTAACCCCTCTCGGACACCAGTGGATACGGAGTCCAAACTGGGTCCGGACGGGGTTCCGGTTCAGGATCCTACTATGTACCAAAGTCTTGTAGGGGGCTTCAGTATCTCACGTTTACACGTCCAGATTTGTCTTATGCAGTTCAACATATTTGCCTTTATATGAACGATCTGCGAGAGCCACATTTAGCTGCTATCAAGTGTATCTTACAATATGTTCATGGTACTTTGGATTTAGGCCTTCACTTATATGCATCCTCCATTACCTCTCTGGTTGGTTATACTGATGCTGATTGGGCGGGTTGTCCATCTACACGCAGGTCTACCTCAGGTTATTGTGTCTTTTTAAGTGATAACCTATTATCTTGGTCCGCTAAACGACTGCACACTCTTTCACACTCCAGAGTCGAAGCTAAATACCAGGGTGTTGCCAATGTTGTGGCAGAGACTGCATGGCTTCGTAATATTCTTCATGAGCTACACACTCCTTTATCGACTGCAACTCTTGTCTACTATGATAACGTTAGTGTTGTTTATATGTCTGCCAACCCTGTTCAACATCAACGGACGAAACACATTGAGATCGACATTCACTTCGTCCGTGATATGGTTACCGCTAGTCAGGTTAGAGTTCTACATGTACCTTCTCGCTACCAGTATGCTGATATTTTCACCAAAGGACTTCCCTCAGCTTTGTTTGAAGAATTTCGATCCAGTTTGAGCATCCGACCTCCTCCCGCTCCGCGGGGGCGTATTAATTGATATATGTGGATGATTTATCAAATCATTAGTTGTATGATAGGATTAGTATCAATCCTTATCCGTGTGATAGGATGGGTCACAATTAAGATTAGTATCAATCCTTATCTAGTATTCTTGTTTATAGGCTCAAGCCTCTACTTTGTAAATCTATATGAGTCGTATGCATTTGAATGAAATGGACAAGGAAAACCAATTACCTTCAATAGTTTGTTGGAGTTATATGATGCGGTTAAGGCATGTATTAGCCATGAGACATTACTCATCCGAATCCGAAGAGGTGATACAAGTTTTACCTTTTACATACTTTGTTATCTTAAGTTAAAATACTTTTTATAAACAACTTCTATAGGTAATATTGGAATATTGGTTAACATAAAACTTAATTGCATGTTAGGAATAAGATTAATTTTATTAATTAGCATAATTTGGTACCAATGATAAACTATTCTAATAATTAGGATCATCATTGTTCAGTTGAAGATATGAAAATCATAAGCACATAATGTGAATATTTACATGATGATACTTTCTTGATTCTTTGTTGGACATGCTTTACAGAAACGTATATCGGCTCTGCTTGGCAGAATAACAAACTGCGATAAGAAATCGTATGATCTTCTACTTTATCTATTAGTAATTCATTTGCTAACTAACTTGAATGTTAGCATTCTCATAAATTCATAATGTTTGTTTGTGATGATGAATTATTTTAGGAACATGTTTCAACTACGAAAGAGGAAGGTGACGAGGAGCTATAAAACAGATTAGATGCAGTATATTCCACTGAAGATGAGGATAGTGAGGTAATTGTTGTATTCCTTATGTACGCACAACATTCAGTTTAACTTTTGAGGTCCCTATATATATTTTGAAGCACAACATTTTAGCTCTCTATTTGTTGTCGTTAATTTCTGCAGGGCGGTCAAGAAGTCGAATTGTTTTCTATTACTATCAGTATATGATAATGTTTGAAGCAATTTAGATCGTGTTAAGCCAGATGAAGAATTACCACAAGCTATCTTGGTTATCGGTGGTCGCTACAATGATGTCCATTGCATACTCCACTATTGGCAGTCAGGTTAATTGAAATGCTATACAATATAGGGTAGTCGGGTTATGGCAAGTTGTTAATGTAATTTTTGACCCTTTTTGCAGCTATAAAGTTGAGTGAACTCGGATTGTTTTAGCTGACTTTATTCTTGGAGTTAACGTAATTGGTGAGTGGTGAGTGGTGGTGACATTTTCGTAAGATCATGTGACCGTCTGCTTTGCGGCGTGTTCTATTTTAAGTAGTAAGTATCTGAAATTTGTACTCATCTTATTTCAACACCATATCAATATATGTGGCTACAGTACGGCTTACTACTATGATGAGCTTAAATTTTTACTTCCATCTACGTGGACCTTACAACATCACAATTTGTATAGTCTCCTTCCATCTTGATTTTCAAACATAGTTGGAGGCTCCAAAATAGCAAAATGCCAAACATACTGACTTCATACTGAGATTTCAGCAGTCACAAAAACATAACATATAAACATGCATAACACACTGAAAATGCTCGCACTTTTGGCCAAAAGGTCTACTTGTGCGAAACCATAACTTTAGACAAAAGTACGAAACAACACATGAACCAGATCTGTACAGATGCTGCAATTACTGAAAAATGTTCCTGTCTTGATTTCACACAGACAAAAAACAAACTGATGCTGAACTAATGATGCACCATGCACGAACATAAATTGTACCGATGCTGCACACACTGAAAAAATTCATGTCTTGACTTCTTACTGCACACAGAATAACGTAGTTACACATTCATGTAATAGAATGTAACTGCATTGCATCAATATCGAAATAGTAGAGTTACACGTTGATGTAGAGTGTTTCTATGGCAGTAGGTGCTGAGTGGACTCAAGTAAAATAAGCTACAATTTTATTCCCCGAGCATGTCAGTTGTCCTGCCATCAGAAGGTAGCCAAGTCGTTAAGAAATGGCTTTGATTATCAACTGAGCCTTGAACTTGCATATTGTTTATCCAGGTGATTCCATTTCTTTCAACGGAGTCTCATGATTTGTTAATAAAGGGTGCACGTTGACACTTATAATTATAGTTTCTGATTTTGACACATTCTCTTACAACTGGGTTGGGTTGGGTTGGGTGCTTCTTTATAATATCGGCTGAAATACTGAAACATAAAGGTAACGCTAAAAATATGAGGTCATATACTGAATAGGCTCAAAGTCATCCAAAATCTATCTCTAAGGATACAAACCCGATATAAAAATTCTGTTCCCGGGCGTGTCAGTTAGATTAGTATGAAGTAGGGGTGAGCATCGGGTCGGAACCGACCCAAACCGAAACCGAATAACGGAATTTTGCAAACCGAAAACCGAACCGAGTGAACCGAATAAGGTCGGCTCGGCTCGGTTCGGATCGGTTTACGTAGTTCGAACCGACTAAGTGTCGGGTTTGACCCGAACCGAACCGAGTAAACCGAAATACATATCCAAAACCGAAAACCAAACCGAATAAGCTCGGTTCGGCTCAGTCCGGCTCGGTTCGGCTCGGTTTGTCAGGTGGGTTCGGTTTTCGGATTACTTTGCTCGGCCCTAGTATGAAGTATGTGAACTACTATATTTTACTTATTTCTCATGATGAATCGTAATATTCATTGTGTAACATACTATGACCTCATTTTTATCGTATTTGATTTGATTATGATATTAGTCTTATTGTGAAATATCTTTCGCAATGTGATTTTAGCCTTTATAAGCCCTATTAAATTTTTTTAAAGTATGTAATGATAATATGTTTTTGGTTCTTATATGTTATAACATCGTACCATTTTAAGCCCGTTTAGCATAACTATTTTGCAAGTGTGGAGGAAATGATCTTGTTTGACCCTTTTGTTGATGTAAGTTGTTTATCATTAATATATTAGTATAATATATTGGTGTGCTTCGTGCAAATATTTGTGGTTGTTTTGTGCTTTTAGTGGCGATATATTGTGGTGCATAGACTTATGAGTATACCATGAGGCACCAAGTATTAAATCTTTCATGTTTCCGGTTTATTTATGTGTTTAGTGTTAGGTTACAACAATTTGAAAAAATGGCATATCCTAACAGGTTACAACTTTTTGAATTTTATTTAGCTAGAATTTTTCTTCAGTTTGCGTAAAATAATAAGTTAGCGTTGCTATTTGGTATATC
>BQNB010130008.1:0-19014 GCA_026074375.1 Tanacetum coccineum | reverse complement strand
ATTAAGATGAAGATGAAGGGTGGAGATTGGTCCCCTAGTATCCACAAAAAACTTTGTATCCAAATGAACCTAAATCAAAATGGTATATACCATCTTTCTGATTCAATATTATTTTGTGTTCGATCATAAATCTAAACACAAAATCCAAACACATTAAGATTTAATAATAACATACTATATAAAAAGTTTAAGACCCTTTCTAGTTTCTACATAAAAAAAAAGACTTTGGTTCCATTAAGAAGGTTTTTAAATTGAGAAGCAATTTTAACCATTCAATTCTTTTGATCTTAATTAATTATATATAAATTGTTTATCAAAATGAAAAGGGAGAATAGTAAATGAATTATTCAAGAACATTTAATGACTAAAGTCCTTATAAAATCCTTTTCGGGTTTTGCTAATATGTGCTCACTGGACACATGATAACGTGCATTAAATGAACATATGCTTTTCTTTTATATCAAAAAACGCATTTAAAAAACATTTATTATAGCTAAAAATTACCTTAATTATATGCATTTTATGACTTAATCAACATGAACATTCCTTTTATATCCACTTTAACATGTGCCCAGTGGGCACATATTAGCCAAACCCTTATTATTTAAGAATAATGCTACATTCACAAAAGATTTACAAAAAGAAATCCACACATATACTTGTCATGCAAATATTGGTGATGAAAATGATGAAACATAAAAATCATACAAAATTATTGATCCAACTCACATGCCATGTCATTGTGTGGATAATTTTTTATAAACTTTTGGTGGATGTAGCATTTCTCATTATTTAATGAATCAATTTAGTAAAGATCCAATGAACCAATCACAGCCCTCTATTTTTTTCATCAAATTAAATAAAACCCACTTTTCACCTCTCTTTTTTAAATTAAATATCTCACAAACCGTTAATCGTTACGCAAAATGAAACATACAATCGCGACGAGAATTAAATCATCTTTCTATAGAGGGGCACTTTAATATACTTTCAATGAATTTTTTTTTAATTTTTTTTTCAGTCACGTCTAAAAAAATCACATGTGATTCTGGAAAATCACATGTGATTTGTATCACAAATCACATATGATTTTATTAAATCACATGTGATTCTGATACAAATCATATGTGATTTTTTCAGACGTGACTGAAAAAAAAATCAAAAAAAAAGTTCGTCGAAAGTATATCAAAGTGCCCCTCTATAGAAAGATGATTTAATTCTCGTCGCGATGGTGTATTTTTTGTCGTTTAACGATTTACCGTTTGCAAGATATTTTATTTTTTAAAAAAAAGTGAAAAGTGAGTTTTTTTAATTTAATAAAAAAATGAGTGGCTACGATTGGTCCATTGCATCTTTGATAAATGTTAAGTCTATATTGATCTCATTTCTACGAATATATGAATTAAAATGGGAAAATATCATATACTTAAATAAGTGGTCTTTGAAAATCCCGTAACACAGCCTAATAAAACATTATGCTAAAATATATGATTCAAGTTTTTTAAATTTAACATGTATTACATATACGTTTTGTGTTTTGAATCATAAAACATTGTAAGTTTATAAATTGAATCTTTAGAAAATTGGTAATTGCATTTTGCATCATTTGTCAATTCGTGAATCATGCATCTTATTTATTCGGGTTTATGAATCATAATCGAATTAATGAATCGTTCCTTACTCAAAAGAAAATCGATGGACTGATTCAAGTAACTCTTTTTGAATTTTTACCAATTGATATAATAGCGAATCAATAATAAACTATATATAATCATCACATTGATAAATATAAAAAAGTTAGGCGACAATAGAGTGTATGTAATATTTACATAAATGCACAAGGTGACGCACACAAAGAAACGATCAAATATGAAAATGAATTAATTAGTCATTTTGTAACTTATAAATGGAGATGTGAAGATTAATGCATGCATTAAAGTAGTCTTAATGAAAAGAAAATACATAATTATCAATACGCATCATGCCCTTGTATTAGTTTAGTAAGATAAACGCCAAATTAAACCTACCCACGATTTTATGTAAAAATCACCAGATCAATCCTTTTTTCAATCATTTTCCATCGATAATCCACAGCCAATCATGAACACCTTAATTGATCTAAAAAATACTACCATCTTTGTGATCTATCTTGCTAGGGCCCTAATCTTGTTGAGGATCCCTGTGATTCTTCTCGATTGAAGTTTCTTACAAATGGACGATCCTTAGATCCATAGGTTTTTGATTTCAACTTTAGGGTTTTTTTTTCCAATCGTTTTCATTATTCGCTGTCTTAATTTTCTTATCATGGGTGTCAATAATCGATCCTACAATTATTCTAAGGAGGATCAAACACAAAAAATCTTTAAATACGTTTTCATAACAAATTTTCCTGACCATTTTACGGCGCGTGATCTCTGGAATGTTTGCCTGGCTTATGGTAATGTAATCGACGTCTATATTCCAATCAAGAAGTCTAAAGCAGGTAAAAAATTCGCATTTGTTCGTTTCATTGGGGTGGACAACTTGGATCGATTGATTGGGAATTTGTGTACAATTTGGATTGGGCGGCTGCGCCTTCATGCCAACACTGTCAGGTTTCAGAGAGAACAAAAAAAAACATACCCTCATCCAATAATGTTCTACCCAGAAAAAATGCATCACCAGGTACAGTTTCAAATTTATTTGCTGCTGTTTTAAAAAGTGGATCAGTTAACCATAATACCGTTACTGAATCATCCCCTGCCATTGTTCTTGATGATGCATGCATTATGGAACGTGACTTCTCGTGTTCTTTAATGGGTAAAATGAAAGATATAAATGCACTTTCTAACCTCTTCATCATTCTAGCAAATGAGGGTTTTGAAAATGTTAAGCTTTTTTATTTGGGTGGTCAATGGGTTCTTCTTGAATTGGATTCAGTCACTTCTAAAGAAAAGATTACTAATCATGTGGGTGTTGGTTCATGGTTTGAGGTGTTGAAACCGGCTTGTAATTCTTTTGTGTGTGAGGAGCGTCTAGTGTGGGTAGCTATTGAAGGTTTACCAGTTTAAGATCTTACGCGTAATACGTATGCAAAAATTATAGCGTCTTGGGGTGAACTTGTTGATATAAATGAATCCGATAACTGCTCTTTGTCATGCATAAGAGTGTGTGTGAGAACAAAACCCCGTGTACTTATAAATGATAGGGTTAAAATCATCATTAAGGGCAGCTTCACTGGATTTGTGTTAAAGAGCAGGAAGCATGGATGCCAGAATTCAAAACGGTGATGGAGAATGACACTTCTTCAGATGAGGAATCTGAGGGGAATAATGAGAATGATCGTGGGTCAGATAATGAGCATGTTTATAAAAAAAAAAAACAATAGAGAGTTGTGTGATAGAAAACAGAAAGAGTAAATTGGCGGTGGAGCAAAAACATTGAGCGATAATGTGAGCATACAAATAGAAAGAGAGATTTGTGAGTGCCAAAGATTTGTGTTGGAAAATGATTTTTGGATGAAATTGAGGTTAAAACTGCTATCTCAAAGTTAGTACTGCTAGGCATTACTTAGTACTGTTGGGCATTACTTAGTACTGATGAACATGTTTTAGTACTGCTGGGCTTAAAGTTAGTACTGTTAGGCTAAAATTAGTACTGTTGGATGACCATTAGTACTGTTTGAGCCATAACAAAATTTCCTTCGCTAATTCTAGCCGTTGAGATATTTCTGCCAAATGCCTTGTTTATAGTCCAATAGGTTTACTAATTGGATAATTCATGATCTTTTCTATAAATTCATAAGATTTCTTCAAGATAAGAACAAAATTCTTTCAGTCGGTCAAATCACAACCCTAAGTGCTCTCTATATTATCTCAATTAACTTTGTCAACCTTACATCTCTCCATAATGAGCTAAACCTTACCCAAACTTTGCTCGTAGTTTTTCTCTCATCAAATGGTAAATTTGGAGTTTTGCGACAAACACAACATGGTGGCCTACTTACAGAAGCCAGAGGGCAATGAAACCTTTCATCAAATTGTGGATTTTCTACATTCTAGTCATATCCAGTATGCCCTTATTAAGAATCCTAAGAAATATGTTTCCTTAATCCAACAATTTTGGGGAACAGCTACTGCTAGAGCAACTGATTATGGAGAAGTAAAAATAACTGCTAGCATTGATGGACAAGTCAAGACTATCACTGAAGCATTCTTCTAAGAAACAACCTCAAGTTGGAAGACTCTGATGGTATTACTTCTTTACCAAATACAGAGATTTTGAGCAAGTACTTTCTCTATGGGGTGATGTGTCTGATATCTCGGATCTGCTAGTCTTACATTTTTAAAAAAAGGTGGAAGGCTTTTCTCTTCCAGTTGGAGTGGTTTTTTTCATACATGACAATCCTTTACTGTTTTAAGTCCAAAGACCACAAGCCCCCTTTTTTTTTTATGCTATAACAACTGCTATAATTTTTGGGGGGGGGGGGGGGGGGGGGGGGGGTGGGGGGGGGGGGGGGGGGGGGGGGGGGGTGTGGGGGGGGGGGGGGGGTTGGGTGTAGGGGGGGTTGGGGGGGGGGGTTGTTAGAGAAAGATTTATGGGGGGTTAAGATGGGTTTGGGTATATTGTGTTTGTTTTGGTGAGGGTTATTATGTTGTGGGTGGGTGGGGGTGGATCCTCACAATTTTTGAAATTTTTGAATTGTCATATCACTCTCCCACAACTGCTGCTATGGCCACCAACAGGACTTTCATTTTTCAAAAATGTCTTTGATGCTAAGGTGAGAATTTAGATAAACAACATAAGTTTTAATGTATCCTAGATTTCTTCAAATCTGTTTAAACAAACAAAAGAGAATTCTTCAACCTCACACCAGAACTTATCCTACTCCTACCCTTACACAAAAACTCTTTAGCAACATGAAAAGGGTTTCCAAGGGTTATTCTGGGGCAGACTTTCCTCTATTTCCTACAATGATCACTACACCTGAGTCATCTCATTCCAGAATAACATCTTCACCATCCTTATCACCCCAAACACATCAATCATCACCACTTAGGGATATAACCAGACAGGCAGCTGAGATTCCTCAGTCTCAATTTCCTACTCAAACCCAAGTAGCAGATGAGGCTACATTCAGAAGTGTGGATGTTGATGCTGGAGGGGCTGCCACTACTGATATTGGCTTAGATGCAGGTCAGGGTAGTGGTACCATACATAAAACCACTACCAGGCCCCATGATTCACCTCTCCCAAGATTTCACATACCTGGAAGTGATGAGGGCAGTCTGCAACAAAATGAATTAATGGATTTGGTTACCAAGTTGACAGATAGAGTTGAAGTTTTGGAGAATGACATGCAGCAGACAAAGAAGGTTTATAGTTCTGCTCTTACAAAGCTCATCTTAAGAGTGAAAAAGTTAGAGAAGAAAGTCAAGACAAACAAAGCTAGGAGAAGGGCCAGGATAGTTATTTCAGAGGATGAAGATGCTGAAGAGGATTCTTCCAAACAGGGGAGGAAGATCTCTAAAATTGATAAAGATCCTACAATCTCATTGGTACAACCTGAGCAAGACATGGAATATGATTTTGATGTTAGTACTGCTGAAGGATTTACTACTGCTAGTGTACCTGTTACCACTGCTGGGATAGAGATTAGTACTGCTAACATATCAGTTAGTACTGCTAGTGTGACTCCTGAAGTTAGTACTGCTGCTGAAAATTTAGTGTACATCAGAAGGAGTGCAGAAAAGAGAAAAGATAAAGGAAAAGCTATTATGAAAGAAGATGAATCTGTTCAGAAGAAGACAAAGAAGCAATTAGAGCAAGAAAGACTTGGGCATGAAGAAGCTATTAGATTGCAAGAACAGATTAATGAAGAAGAAAGACAAAGGATTGCTAGGGATGCAGAAATAGCTAAACAGTTACAAGAAGAATTTGATAGAGCAAGACAAGAACAAGAAGTTGTAGCTGAAGCTGATCAAGCCCATGATATTGATTGGAGTGATCCTGCTGTTCTAAGATATCATGCAGTTCAGAACAGATCTTTCTCTAAAGCTGAAGTAAGGAAGAATATGTGTATATATTTGAAGAATCAGGGAGGATACAAGCAGAGTCATTTCAAGGGAATGAAATATGAAGATATTAGACCTATATTTGAAAGAGTATGGGATCAAAATCAATCTTTTGTGCCTATGGATTCTGAGTTGGAAGTTCAAAGACTAAAAAGAGCAGGTCAAGATGTTGTAGAAGAACCTGCTAAAAGACAAAGGACTGAAGAAGCTTCAGGGTCAGTTCAAGAACAAACAGGTGAAGAACCAAAAGCAGAAGAACTGTCTCAAGAACAACTACATCAGATGATAATGGTAATTCTAGTAGAAGAGGTTTATGTTGAAGCCTTACAGGTTAAATATCCAATTATTGACTAGGAGATTTACTCTGAAGATACAAGAAAATACTAGAAGATTATCAGAGTTGGAGGACATACAGAAGCTTATCAAACTTTTGATGATATGTTGAAGAAATTTGATAGAGATGACCTGGATAAGCATTGGAATTTGGTTAAGGAAAGATTTAGAACAACATAACCCACTGAAGACAAAGCAAGAGAACTTTGGGTAGAGTTAAAAAGGTTATTTGAACCAGATAACAATGATACTCTCTGGAAGCTGCAAAGATATATGCATGATCCTTTGAAATGGTGGTTATATGATACATATGGTGTTCATCATGTGTCTACTGAAAGAGGACATGATATTTACATGCTGGTTGAGAAGGATTATCCTCTGACAAAAGCACTTGCAACTTTGATGATGTGTAACAAGCTAAGAGTGGATCAATATTCTGATATGGTAGATGAGATCTTACAGAAAATCAACATAATAGCAAACAGGCCAAGCCAGTAAGGTGTTTGGAAGCATCCTCAGCTGAGTAGACTAGAAGATTTGATTCAGAAGAAACTTGAGATTTGAAGGTAAACCACAAGTTTAGGGGAGGATTGTTGGGAATAAATCTTCACAAGTTACTACTTCTAGTTCAAGAACTTAGTACTGCTCAAGATTATAACTAACAGTACTAACCAGTTAGTACTGCCAGAAGACAGTTAGTACTGCCAGTACTAAACTTAATACTGCTGGAGGATTTTATACTGCTGCATGAAGATTACAACTGTTGAAGATAAAAGCGTGTTTTGTGATATGTATGGAATGATTCAATGTATATCCTATATAATTAGAAGATATGTTGATATCTTATAGAAGTTTAGAAGATTTGTAGTTATCTTGTAAAGGAATCCTTGGTGTATAAAAGGAGATCCTAGGTTATGGTTGTAAACACATCTCGATAGACACATTCATAGCTTAAAGGTTGTAAACCCTAGTTCTAGACAGAGTACTCGTATTATTCATCATAATAATATTGAAGCTTTTTGGTTATATTAATTGTTCATTCATTCTACTGCATTACAGTTTACTATTGCATTAATATTCTTCTAAGTACTAAAGAGTAGATTCCGCATACTCTTAGTATCAACAAAGTTTCTAGCATAGTTGTCTTGAATCTATTCAATACAACTAGCCCTTTTACAAGGTTTGCAAGATCTAGTTGGGATCAACAAAGGAAAACAATTAAATACGCAAACAATTAAACACACAAATATATACAAGCAAACGAATATACAAATATACAAATATTACAGAATATACAAGAATATATACTAATCTAAATTATACTAATCCTAAGGGTTAGATCTAATCTAATGTTAAAAACCAAAATATCAAAATAAAAATCAAGATTAATTTTCACTCCCCGGCAACAGCACTAAAAACTTGATGTGTCGTTATGTGATGTATATTTTATTGATTTAAGTTTTAAATTTATATTTTTCCGACTCAACCAAAAACAACACTTTAACGGGCTGTATACCCGATCGGTAGTAGTTTCATCATCTCTCAATTCCATTGTTTAATTCTTATAGCGAGTTTCTCAAATACATTGGGATTAGTGATGGGATTGGGGAGAAATACGCGAATCCTGAGATTTTCAGTTTTGTTAGTTGTTGATATCTCCTTCAGGTTGGATGTGAAGTTTATTTTATGTCGTTCTACCATTGGCGTAATTGTTTATCGCATGCAGGTGGTTTTTATGAAGTGTTTCCCTCTATAATCTCCATTGTATTTGTTAGGTATATCTTGCATATTTCTTACATTTAACACTATTTAATTTGTGAATCCGCATTAGGCTTTTAATTTTTATAAAATCGAGAATTATCAGGAATTACGCTATCACTTTTATCCATCTGGCGAAGGAAATAAATTTTGGATGATGTTCATTTTTAGATATAATGGGCCAAGATCATGTTCGAGAAAGTAATGGACTTTGTCCCCTCAAGATATAGAAAGGCGCTTGATTTGGAACTTTTGTAGAGGAAGATTCTCCAGCTGTTATGTCTTGGGATTCCTTGAGTGGATTCGTCTAAAACGTGGATAGAATATTTGAATTTAATAGCTCCTTTGGTCAGACTCTAGTGCCATAGATTTTTCAAAGCTGATTCTTGAGTGCGTCAGTTAAACAAAGCTTTCGGTTGTGTGACTTTCACATACGAGTTGGATGAGAAATTTTTCTTGATTTCAAACAAAAGACGGTTAACAACGAAGGTGGGTATGAATAGTTTATAAGCTTTTTCTCATCTTTTGTTCCCACGATGTTATTGACTCTTCATTAAGTCGTTTTTTTTACTAGGTTTTAGCTTTATCGGATAAGGATTAGGTAAATTATCAAGAGAGCTTGCCAGCTTCACTTGAGTTTCTCCATATTTAAACATGTCGCAGATTGCGAGGAATTCATGGATATGGTCATGCGGATCGGCCCGCAGAATACCATCAAATTTATTTTTCCAAAGCCATTTTTAGTGTAGTTATTATTGACAACAAAGTTGTCATCTAACTATCGGAGTTGGAATAATGGCAGATAGGTAAGTTTGGAGTCGGTGCTCAGTCTGTAAGCACTTTTCCGTCGCATAGCGCTGATCATCGGGATCGTGATATTATTATGTTTGGGTTTGACATCCTATTCTGGGTATATTTAGTGAAGACAAATTCGTTAACGATAGGAATGATGAGTTGAAGCAAATACACCCGCCTTATTTTTTTTTAAGTGGTTTGATTCTGAATGGATTCTTTTGGATAATTTTAAATTTACAAGTCCTTTGTTATTAAATTTTTATTTAATTTATATATTAGATTCACAAGTTGTTTTCCGAAAGATAGGGGATTTATACATACGTTAAGTATTTTGCAAAGAAGACGCATTTTTTTTATATATTTAAGCTAGAGGATTATAGTTCTAATAAAGAAAATTATTATTTCATATATTTTTTTTTGCTAGATTTCTATTATATATATTATATATATATTATAAATATTAATAATTTATATATATATATAGTTTATAATATATATATATATATATATTATTGTAATTAATATATATAGCATAATAAGGACAAAATAAATAAAAGATTTTTTATGGTGCGCGCCGTACTTTAGGAAAAGTGCGCCGGCTTTTCTTGAAATTTTATGTTTTTTTTTAATATTATGATAAACTAGATAATTACAAATACCAAAGGCATTATAGTTATGATAAAAATACAATGTCAGCGAAATGATTACTAGAACTAAGACTAGCTATTTGGGGTTGGGTTTTGGTTATTTGGTTTTTTGAAAAGTAGATAAAGATTGTGCTGTTGTGGAAAATTTGCAGAAGAAGTTGTGGGCGCGTACTTGGGTTAAAGTACGGCGTACTTTCTAGGGGAAAACCGGCACACAAAATTGGATTCAGTGTGGCGTATTCTGAAGAAAAAATGATTTTTGGGTTCCGTTTGCTAGAAAACGGTCAGTTACGGATCGAGTTTGAAAATTTTGATTTGCAAAACAGTAGACAATTTAACAAGAAAAAATTTAGCACCAAAAACAAGAAACAAACTATATAACTTAAATCCAATTCCCCTAGCAGCGGCGCCAAAAATTTGATGTGTGTTTTCAAGCTTCTAAATTAATAATACTAGAAATAGATCGATTTTTACTATAAAAATAACAACAACACTCGGGAAGTATACTTTCGTTCGTGTTATTAGTATAGCTTAGGTAAGTCCAGGTCATTCCACGGGAATTGAAGTTTCTCACTAGTTTTAATTATGGTGTCTAAGGTTAATAAGGATTGTTTCACGGATCAAAATATAAGACAAAATCTTGCATATATCGGAAATATTAGTAACGAAGAATTAAATGATGATTCCCTCAAGTACGATTAATGTTTTGTTTGTTTGGCAATGTCATACTTAGTAATGTGTGTTTTGAATAGTGTTTAAAATAGAATTCTTATTGCACAAGTTATAAATTTCTTTCGGCCTTTAATATATAACTAGTGTTATATCGATTAGTAACAACTAGAAATCCTTTCGGCCTTCTTTATAAGTTTTTATAACCAATTTTATTAGATGGGATTGCTAGAACAACATATATAAAGAACCCTTTGGACCTATATTCTTATATAAAATATGGTTTATACAATTCAATAAACAGACATATCCAAACGCTCTCATATCAAAGATTCATGTATAATACGCCGCAGAACAAACATAAGATTACTACATCCATAGATCAAAGAGAATGAAGATCATAACAATATATGTAAATTCTTAAAAACTTTCATATTAAAAGAGATGTAGAAATATTTTTTTATACAACCGTTTGCTAGGATCAAAAGAGATTCGACCAGATTAGTTCTCCTAAACGAGAAACTAATTTATAAACCCAGTTTTATTGATTCGCCAATTCGACCCGAACCCTTAGGTTGATGTCACCACCTTAATATTCATGTGGGAATGAGTGGAGAGAGTTTTTATGGAGAGTAGTGTAGTGAGGAATATGGTAAGTGTGTGTGTAAACTCGGGGAGCCAAAGCCTCCTTTTATAGGCTAAAATCGGGCAGAAGTGCGGCGTACTTAGGAATAAGTGTGGCACACTTGGTGAGTTAATGCTGGTATCATTTAATTCTTCGAAGGGAAGTACGGCACATTTAGTAAAGTGTGTGGCGCACTTGAGGAGTTAATGCACTTCTTTGACTGAGACTTTAATTCTTTGACTTTTGAAGGAAGTGCGGCGCACTTATGGTCTTTTTTAGCTTTAACCCTTTATTTTCTTCTAACTTGCTTTCTGTTGTGTATAAATACTTGGTTTTGTTCCATTTGAACTCCGGATGTCTTCAAGTGTACTTTTAAGCTCTAATTCTTTGTGTATTCTTCCGTTTTATTCCACGACACATACCTAGAACATATAATATCAAATATACTTGATTAAGTACTGAAAGTTTACGAGAAATGATCAAATGAATGCAAATAACGCCGCCAAAAATATGTATACTTTAGGCGTTATCAGTTCTCAATACCGAAATGTCTCAAAGCAGACAACACGACATGAGTGAATCAGATAGTTACTATCTTTCTGACTGAGTCGTCAATTCCTTTACTGGACCATCTCGATATCCAGTTGACACAAGCTTAATTCATATAGAATCTCGCAAGTCACCTACCGCAAAGTTGTTTGATGTTGAGTCTGGAAGGATTTCTATTCGTCACTGTGAATACTAAAGAGCATCACTCTGAATGTTCTGGCATAATCACAAGGATAATGCGTAGGACTCTTGTTAACAGCTTGTGAAATTATTAGTGTTCAACAAGTGTTTGTCATGGAATGTGTCTTAATGAGATTTATTTATTGATCTCTTGGCTCTAAACTCGATTAGTGCGCTTTGGTTTTAGTACTCGGAGGCTGGAGCAGACTGCTACCTATTCAATATCAACTAACTCAGAGTGAGAAAGTCAATAGAAGTCTTGTGTATCTCCGTGACAAATGAGACAAGTATCTTTTGAGAGAAACTTGAATGGCTGGGAAGGGTTGTGCATTGCATCACTGGGTCCATGATGTCATTCTTCAATATTAGAATTCATCTTTGTGAAAACTGATAGATTATGTATTGACCCGGTTTTTGCCTAAATGTTTGTGGAGGGCTTCTTTCTTTTCACCCTTTATCCATACATTTCTTTTTCATTCTTCAACCCCTTCAATGCTTACCAAAACGTCATTACTAACACCTTGTTGTGGCTGTTCCAGTGTTAGCTCAATCTTAGTCGGCATTATTCTCCTATTCTCATTCATCTCTAATCATACCTAAGGACTGTTATTACTAACTGTGGAGTATCTTTGGGTAGATCCCTCTAGTTCTGGTTGGATCATAGGACTAGTACCTAACCTAACCACCTTATGACTTCAGAATAGTCGTGAATTAAGATATTGTTGGGTATGAGATCGTAACCATAAAACCTTTTTCCGTAGAGTAAAAAGAACTTTGAGTTTTTAGATCACTTAATATTTTCAAGATCACATTTTAATTACATTTCTTCCTTTATTTTAAATAATAATTCACTTAGTTTTTGAAATACCATGTGATTAAAATTTGTCATGAAAATCCTATGGAGAAAACTATTTCAGCGTGAATTATATGGAACATTAACTTGTTCCCCCTCAATTTTTGCATATGTTTGACACCAAAAAAATGATATCAAGTTGTAAAATAAATATAAAATTGAGGGTTAGCATTGTTGAGCACACAATTTTAAAAGATTATAAATTGTCATTGAAGAATTCTTAAAAAATTATGCTCAAACACTTAATCATCTTATAACATACAATCTATTGAGTAGTCATTATTATTCCTAATTTGTTATTAAGATTAGCTTAAATGTTTTGAATACCAAAGAATTTAAGGGGGGGGGGGGGGGGGGGGGGGGGGGGGGGGGGGGGGGGGGGGGGGGGGGGTGGGGGGGGGGGGGGAGGGGGGGGGGGGGGGGGGGGGGGGGGTGGGGGGGGGGGGGGGGGGGGGGGGGGGGGGGGGGGGGGGGGGGGTTTTACACCACACACAAAAATTTGTGGGGGATAGTATCCAAAAACATTAAAACATTTGTTTTTCAAAAAACTCCCCCTGAAATATTGACTCATTTTGAAAATGACACCAAATCTAGAAGAATTATCTTGTAAAACTTTAAGAGGGATGAAGTGTTAAACACACAATTTTGAAAGATTATGAATTGTCATTGAGAAATTCTTGAAAAATTGTGTTCAACATTTTGAAAAACATCATGTTAGAAGACTTCTCTTCTAGCGCTAAGGATAAGTGCACTGAAACGTATACTCTCCTTTGTCGTTCGGGTCCGATGTTTGCAATCTGAGAGTATACATTCTTAAAGAAAAATAGAAATGAATGTTGAAAGCATTTGGAACTCTTGCTCGATCTTCATTTACACCCCGTGTCAATGTTAATCGACATTTTAGGACGTAAATGTTTTCGCTTCAAGGAAATGTCGGAGAAGATTCTTTTGGAAATTTTGATGTTTTGATTTTGTTTTTCTTTTTGATTTTGTATATTTTGTATTTGTTTTTATAGGTTTATATTTGTATTTTGCTTTTCTCAACAAAATATTTTACTGTCGATGTTTGGTAGAATATATCAAGCAGATTCATTTACCAGAACCTCCAGTTCTGCTAGAGTCAAACATCTCATACCAATTCGTCTGACAAGATACTAAAACCTATCTTCGGGTAAGGCTTTAGTAAACATGTTAGCTAATTGGTATTTAGTTCTGACAAAATATAATTCAATTATATCAGAGTCTGGAGGTGAGTATTGCGTATGTTGGAGAGATGAACTGCAGTCGTGAAGTGAGTACATCCATACTTTGTGATTTGTGTGAAATCAAGCGATGTGTTGTGAGATTCACTTGCATGATGTCTTATATTGGATGAACTGAAATAGCCGTACACAAGTGCCATAGTGTTCATCTATTAGTCATCACACAAGTAGTCAGATAATAGATATACTATACTGAGCTGTCGCAAGCTATCTGACCCCTATAGCTGTGCGCTCAATTTCTAAGACGCCCGGCCCAGCATCCACAGATTAAATGCTTTATCACCGCACGTACTTGCTTTTTGTGATGACCATTGCAGTGCAATCCCCCCACCCCCACCCTCACACCATCTTGCGTTTGATATGTATCTTGTCTCAGATCCTGCTGAGCTCTCGAATTCTTTCAGACGTGCGCTAGAGTAGATTGACGCAATAAGTTTCAACAATCTACTTCTCCTCATATCCTGCTCGATAAGCTAGCCTTAGATGCAGACGTATCCAGAGAGGCATCTAATCTGGTCTGGATCTCGACGTAGGCGACTCATCAATCATGAGAAATAACGCATAGATACTAGGCTTCAGAAGTACAGAATCTATCGACATGTCTGTGACGTAGCAGAGTCTCATGTGTAGAGTGTAGACCCCACAAATCTACACAGTAGACTAGACATCATCGTCGCGATAGTAGTCATATCTCAGCGAGTAGTCTACTGTTCATCTCAAGCTCTATTAGAGGTGCTTGCTCTTATCACCACGCAGTTGGTCAGGTCTGCTGTTCTCGAGGACACGATGTCATTTCGATAATATCAACATATGCTATAGCACTATTGTCTGGTCTAACACACATGTATCCGATAAGAGATACGATGGACAGATGTGCACCGACTGCTTAGGCATACGCAGGTTCATGAATAATTCAAAAGCCAGAGTTATAACAAGACGAAACTTGAAAGTTTGACTATAGTTCTTCGCGCTGGTCGCCTCTGCAGTTTGTGCAGTGAATTCGCATCTCCCATAAAAAACATTAAGGAGGTAATGGTGATTCTAGCATGGATAGAGCAAGGCAAGCATAGATTCATACAGTTCGATAAGATTACAAGTTAGGAACTGTTGACATACCTTTGCAAGAATGTACTAGCTAAAGTGGTTAATGGATCAAGAAAAAAAAGGATGAAGATGAAACTTAATTTCGCAATAGGTTGACTTGTAGTAGGGATATGCTCATACGAGTTATATAGCAAACAACATCCACATATTCTCCAGAATCTGCATATCCTTAGTACTCCAATTCATCACATAGCATACCGTTGTAGACGTAATATTAGTTTTTCGTAAGCCGCATGACGATACATCTAGTGTCGCAAGCACCTTACCACTTTCTGAGATGGTCACACATTGTGACGTGTGGTAGGTTTGTTTTCACTCATGTATCTAGATTGTTTGTCTGTTTATGAGAGACGCGCGCTCCTCCAAAGTGTATCAACATTGTGCACGCTACTTGCTCTCAATACTCGCTCGCATACCTCTTCGGGGCACTCTGGCTGGTAGTCCTCGACAGGTACTCTCAAAAGAATAATCCACATAACCGCTCCCATTCTCAGGTCTTCGTCACAATGCTACTACCTCTCCACCCACCTGCCATCTCCACTGTTTTTCAACACGTCAGTTTAGAACTAACCCCTTTCACGGCGCGCGCTTCTCCCACGCTCACTGCAAATGAGTCGCCGACACCTCTAGAATCTCCAGCGTTTGAATCAACCTGTACTACAGCTACAAGCTAATAGATATGGTCTCTGTCCTACCGGTCATCGTTCTCTGGAGCTACGGCTAGTGAAGATGTATGTGTACTCTCTCGCGTAAACTTTCTTCTGCTCTAGTAGACTCTTGTTCCAAAGGAGTCAATCTAAGTTATGACTGTAATAGGTTGACCTGATTGATCAATCTCTCATCAACCCGTCTCTGCGGAAGCATCTGATTGTTCATAATTCTCTGCATATGTTAGAGTTCTTTGACCTTCATGATGCCTCTAACTAAACCGAGATGAAACTACATGCCCCTTTTGTCGCCAGACCCCCCCACCCCCGCTCCCCCCCCCCACCCCCCCCCCCCCCCTCCTTCGATCACCCCAGGCATCAATATCCACCGAACCACCCATCTGGTTGCTGCAACATAAACTACTACTTCAATGGACCAATTCCAAGAAATGCCATTTTCAAGTCCATCTGATAAATTAGAAAGGACTTGTGTGCAGCATATGCCGATGAAAATGCGAAAGCTTCTATCGCGAGCAAATGGACTGAGCAAATGATTCTTTGAAATCAATTTACCCTCTTTCATGAGCATATCCAATATCTACAAGTCATACCTCTATTGCGGAATTATAGAGTTTCGGCTTCATACGTTTTGTTCTTCCATAAACCTCTTTTAGCTTGATTTAATACTTGCCAAAAGGGTCTATGTCAACGAGTTCATAGACTTGTGTATATCGAACTGATGAATATATTCTTGCATTGCCTATTCCATGCAGAATCAGCCATTACCACCTTAATGTTTTTTGGTTCTGCCGTACTCACAGTTGAGCGGAATATAACATGATTTTCAAGATTCTGTTGCAAGTTGTCGTCTTGTTTTCATGGCTGGATGGTTATTTCATGAACTTGTTCTAGCGGGTGCATCTTGTCCATCGGTTTTTTGGAAATCATGTGGTTGATAAAAGGTAGGTATGCATATTTGAATTTTCAATATTGGCTGAGCATAAAGACCCTCAGGCTAACTTCTTCGTACCGGTGTTACCACCGACAGAAAGGATTGATAAATTTATCTTGTTGGAACTGTGTATCTGCTACTTGACTATTGTTGTTTTCCTCAGCATGAACATTTGAAGTTAGAGTTGTCGATTCTGTTGAAGATTGAATATTCGTTGTAGGTGGTGTGTCTTGTTGTTTAGAATTGTCAATGGGAGAAGAAGAATTATTGACACTTGAAGTACATGTAGTGAAAAATTCATCGTACAAAGCACCGAATAGAAGATCAAACTCTTGTTGTGACGGAGCTATTGTATTTGTTGATGGAGAAACATGTTGTAGTTGGGAGACGGGGACAGAGTTGTCATAATCTGACTCCTTTTGTCGTTAGAGAACGAGGCCTGAAGTGTTATTATCAATAGACGTCTCAAACATCTCTTTGATTTCATCAAATCTAAGATGTATGGATTCAACTATCAATCGGGTTCTCTTGTTGTAAACATGATATCCCTTAGACTGAGTGGAGTATCCCACCAGAATGCATGGATCATCTTTTTCTTTCATCTTATCCAGATTTTCACCATCTCTGGTTAGGTAACAAGTGCAACCAAAAATGTAAAGGTGTTTAATTAAAGGTTTCATGTCATTGATGATGTGATATGTCGTTTTCTCATGTGTCGGGATGATGATAGATCTATTTTGAGTATAGCATGCGGTTGCAATTGCTTCAGCCCAAAAGAACAAAGGAAATTTAGAAGCTAAGAGCATCGTGCGAGCAGCCTTAACGAGGATCTATTCAGGTGTTCGAGGAGTAGAAGTTTGATTCTAAATTTCTTCTTCTTTGAAGAATGCATGGAGTGTCTTGTTTAAGAACTTTTTGCCTCTGTCAGTTCGAACAGAAATTACTAGGGCTTAAAGATTTCGTTGAATCATTGTGAGATAATCTTTTAGACCTTATGGTGTTTCATTCTTGAATCTTAGAAATAGAGTCCAAGTATATCTAAAGTAGTCGTCTACAATTACCAGAATATATTTCTTCCCATTTATGCTAGCAACCCGCATTGGACCACACAAGTCCATATGAAGCAAATTTAGCCATCCTTTTGAACTTGAAACAGCCTTTATCTTGAATGAACTTCTTTTTTCTTTACTCACTTCACAAGAGGAACATAGTTGATCCTTGACATATTTCAACTTAGGTAAACCAATCACGACATCTTTCTTTGAAAGCAAGTTGATGTAGTCAAAGTTAAAATGAGAAAGTCTTCGATGCCATAACCATGCTTCAGTTGGTGAAGCTTTAGCCATGAGACAGATTGGAGTTGATGAAGTCGTTTCTTGAAGGGAAATTGTATAAAGATCAGATCCATGATTACCGGTAAGTAAATCGTTTCCCTGAAGATCTCTAACGAAACACGTAGATTTCCGGAAAGCAACCTCCAAATCCGCATCAAAAAATTGACCAACCGAGAATAGATTATGATTGAGGCCTTCGACGTAATAAACCTTTTTGATCGTGATATTTCCTTGAACCAAATCTCCATAACCAAGAATTAGAGCAAATTGATCATTACCAAAACGAACGGTACCCATATATCTTTCAACAAAATTACCCAGCAGCTTTAGATTGCCTGTCATATGCTTTGTGCATCCAGAGTCAACAATGAATAGGATGAGTTGAACAATCTGCAAGAGAATTAGAGGATGATGGAACATTTGACAAATTGGATCCTAAAGAATATGTGAGTTTCAAGACATTAGTTATCCTAGATACATTATATATGGAAAAGCTAACTCTCTTTTTCACATTGTCATTCTTAGTTTTAGGCACCAATTTTGTTTTTGTCTTAGGAACCCATTTATATCCTGATGGGTATTGTTGTTCTATCCACCATTTCCATGCCTTACTAGTTTTCTCATACAACATCCTACAGTAACCCTTGGATTTCTGAATAGTAGATTCTGATGCAACCGTTTTCTTAGGGGGTGTTGCAACAGATTTGTTCGCTTAACTTTTGGGTTGTCTAGTACTAATAGGCACTACTTTAGGCTTCTTAGTTATAGCATTCATGTCATTCAAGAATTTAGAAACACAAGCATCATGATTCGAATTAAACACACATTTTCCACCAGTAGCACAAACAACATTAACATTCAAAGTTTTGGATTTTAAACTGTCATTACACGCAGTTACAGACTTTTTTTTATTAGAAATACTAGAAATTTTATGGTGGTCTTCTACTTCAGTCTTCTTAAACTTCACTTGACTATTGTTTGGCACGACCTTATCTTTCATTTAAGTACTCCTAAGTTGTGGTCTGCTAACATTATTTCTGTGAATTACTCCTGTAGAGGTAGACTATAACACCCCTATTTTTACATATAGCAGCGGAAGCTAATCTGGGGTATTACTTCATGGATACAACAATCATAATCATATAATACACCTAAAAGAGACGTTTATTCAAAAGATATGTTATCATTCATTTCAAATCAGAGTTTTACAAAGGCAGGTCCCAAAATCTAAAACATTATGTTTAAAGGATAAC
>BQNB010130007.1:0-14594 GCA_026074375.1 Tanacetum coccineum | reverse complement strand
CCTTGTAACCAAACACACCATTTGGTGATATGTTGCGGATTTCTAGAAGTTAGTTGGTATATTTCAGGTTATCTCAATAGCATTTGGTTGTTGGTTGATCATGTAACTATTAGTTTTGGGTTGGTGGTTGTTGTAGTCGAAATATGGGTATCGTTACTTTATTCTCATATGTGAAACATTATATGATATTTGGATGATTTTGCTATGACTTATGAATATACATGTTTATGAATTCGATGTTATCTTACTTGGATCCCTGTTTATCTTTTGGTATATCATTGCAATTGAAATAGGCCGAAAGGGTTAATTGTCTTGATATATTTTGAACTGTTTGTCTATGGCGTGTCAATATCATACTTGTGAGAATCGTGTGGTAAATTGATAAATAACCCAAGTAGAATTATATTTAAGACCCTTCCTTATGTTGACCTACCGGGTTTGGAGGAATTCATATGTATGCATATTTGATATAAACTGTTCTTAATGCGCTCGTGATGATGTAGTATATAGGCCGAAATGATTCTATGTCATTATTGGTAGATATGTTTGTTATGGTAATTACCCGTTATTCATGACTTGCATGATTTGTTTATATAAAGTTTCCAAAATCTATATCTTTTTGTGCTTGGTATCTTGCTCGCTTTATACACACGTTTAGGCTATTTGATCCGTGACAATCGTTTAGCTTTGTTACTTGATAAACAATCTGTGAATTGCTACAAATCCCGTGGAACGACTTGGACTTACCAATACTATATTACACTTGAATAAGGTATATTTGCCCGAATGTTGTGTTTTTAGTCAAAATCAGTATCTCTAGTTATTATAAATTTAAAGCTTGTAAAAACACACATCAAGTTTTTGGCGCCGTTGTGGGGGATTTGTTTAGTTGTTTGCAGATTGTTTGCTAGTCTTGTGCATGCTTCGTGTGTTTAAATCTCTTTAAATCTTTAAAATATGTCTGTTGTTGCAGAAAGTACGGCGCACAAATAACCTTGTGCGCCGCACTTGCACTGTTCCCGTTTTTTATTTTGCAAGTTTATGCCTAAGTGCACCGGTTTCACACCAAAACCACCGTACTTGTCTTGTGACCTTGTCCTTCTCGTGACTGATTAAAATCAAATTTTATAAACTCGCCATACCGTTTTCTGGCAAACGGAACCCAAAATTCGTGTTTCCACAGAAAGTACGTCACACTTACACCAAGTACGACGCACTTTCTGCAAAATTTTCACACACAGAATCTGATTTAAAATCAAAACCAAAACAAAACAGAACCCCCAAATTTTTAGTCTCAGGTACGTAATCATTTGAAATTTTGTTTTATATGATTATATGCCTCGTAATTTTGTGAATATTTAGTTGTCATTAAAAAAAAAACCAAAAAGATTTTATTTCTAAATTGTTTTTGCTTATTTTGTTTTCTGACATGTTCCTGTTGATATAATAAACATGTGTTTTGTTAGTTTATTTATGTTTCTTGCATTTCATCTGTGAAAAATAAAATCTTTGGAAATTTGCAGTAAGTACGCCGCACAATTAATTTTGTGCGCCGCACTTTGCACATGCAATAACAAAAAGAGTCAGTTTTGTATAAAAATAAATCATATGCATTTTCTTTTTATGTTATGTGAATACTTGTTAAATGTTTTTATTTGTTTATGCATCTTAGTTTGCTTGTTTATGTGTGTTTGTTTGCATTATTACGTAAAAGTGTCAAAAACTATAAAAATCTAAAAAGAAGTTTCATTTTTTTAATAATGTTCTTGTCTGTGTGTTTGTATGACTGTTTATCTGTTATGTGTTATGTGTTTTATTTTGTGTTTGTATGTTTGCTTGGTTGTGTATTTTTAAGTATGACCATATATAAAATAAAAATAAAAAAAGTTTAAAAAAATTATAAAATCTAAAAAAAAGAGTTTCGTATTTCCTTTTGTTTAGTTGGTTTGTTTGTGTTTGCATGTGTTTGTTGCGATTATATATGTGTTCGTAACTAATAAAGTGTGATATTATAATAAAACCGCCGCACATACATTGTTGTTGAGCGCACTTCTGTAATTTTTGCCGCGAACTAGTTTAAATATTTTGAAAAGAATATAAAAATTAGGTTATATGTAAGACGCACTTTCCTTCAGTGCGCGCACTTTCTGGTCGAACCAAAAATAATTTTGTTTTTTTTAATTTGTTTTATACGTTATATAATTATTGTGTATTCGATTTGTGTTTGTGCTAAAAATTAAAAGAGACCCAAAAATATTTGTTTTAATATTTTCTTTGTAGTTATAAGTTTTTGTACCATAAATAATTAAGTATGTGCTTGATATGTATTTGTTTTTAAACCAAAACCAAAAAAAAAATTAAAAAAAATAAAAAAAGAGATTTTATGTGTGTTTGTTTTGCTTGTTTTTAGTCAATTGTGTATAAATAAAAATTTTGAAAAAATTATATAAAATATTTAAAAAAAACGTTTTGAACTTTGTGGGTATGTTCGTTGTAAACCCTTACGAGACTATAACTCGTCCACTCGGGGCACCGAGGGGTTTAAAGGCTTGTTGCATATGCTAAATGCAACCGTGTTGCCTACGAAAGTGCGCTTTATAATTTTACGATTTTTTGTAGTTGTGTCTATTTTGCAGATTAAATAAAATTGGTGGAGCTTGGATTGGTGGTGATAACTTATCGCTTGGGGGAATGATATATTCAGAGTATATTACATGTGGTAGAATACACATGCTTGGCGTTTCGTTTAGCGCCGTATCTTTCAGAATTCAACCGAGCACTTATGAGCCCTGGGAAGTCTCGTTTCTCTTATATTTATTTTTTTCGTTTGTCCCACTTTTAAGTTATTTTCTAATTACGCATAATGCTCAACTTAAGTGTTGGGGGAAAATGAATTGAAAAATCAGACTCATTATTAATTTGTAACTTTTGTTCGCCCTCGGTAATCTAAAAATCTATTCTTGTTTTTAAATTTCTTTTGCCACTTAGGTTAATATATTAGAATAAAAAAGTAGTAAATAAAAAAACTTTTAAAATCAAAGATGTCTCCGATTGATAAAGCAGATCCGACTCGGGATTGATAACATTACTTGCGCATTTATAACCATTCTAGTAAATATGTGAGGATTTTGAGCATGTATATAACATATGTATTTTATGCTTGATTCCTTTGATTATGAGTGTGCCGGTGATTTATTAATTCTAGAACTTGTGCTTGAAATCATTATGAGACCGCAGTAAGATCACGTTCGCGTGATAGAGGTATTTTTACGTGATAAAGAGGCAACTTAGGATTTAACCCAAATAGCCATTCCATTTCATTATTTATTCTTTTAGCTGTTTATTCTTTTAGCTAATTATACTGATTAGCTAACCACCCAAAATAAAACCCACTTGTAGCACTCATCTTTAGTGCTAGATTCCCTTATTATAACCTGCGGAGCCATTATATTCATTTCTTACATCCGTTAAAATAACAATACAAAAATATATAACATTTACCAAGCCTTACCCTTTGTCGAAAGTCCAAAAGTTGGTTCTAGTTGCTCGGTAGATTGGATTGATTTTTTGCTTATAAGTTATGTTTTCGCGACTTTGCAGAAGTGTTGTGTCATTTTAAAACGGAGATGGGAGATGGATACCGTCGTGTTTGTATATTTGGGTGCATGCTTATCTCAAGTGTGGGGAGATTGTTAGTATTGTCTAAAAAAAGCAAAGGAGTAAAAAAGAAAGAAACAAAAATAATACGAATATTGATGTGTTGGTTTTGCATATGTGAGGCATATGTTATATATTTGTAATGAGATATTCGAGTTGAGAATTCGACCAGACTCCTGATATAGTGGTACGTTACGTAACAAGCAACATGGGTTTCTTGGACTTTTCCGACTGTATTTGTAATTAATAAAACCATTTCAAAATATTAACCCATACCTAAATCCAATTCAAGTATATATTTCCCCATGTCTTATCACAACCTTATTAAACCCCCCAGGGCTAACGATACAACCCGAATAAAATACCTACATTTAAATATATATACCTGGTTCTTACGCCATGTCGATGCAATTTTGTTTCATTGTACAGAGCCCATGGTAACTTAATAATCAAACTGTCTGAGTAATGAGGTATTTCATTTTACCCTATATTTACATCACAAACGAGTGTATTGAGTGCACTAAACTTTTCCTTATTCGTTGAGGGCTTAGGCATTAAATAGAGCTTGAAGATCATATGGGTATTGTCAACCATCTCCTGTATTAACATATAAAAATTCAAAAATAATTTTTCATAATACTAATTTTGGTTTGCAAACCTTATTTCTATCTTTATTTTTCGGAATATCTTCATCCCTGACTCTCAGTTGATGATAGCCTGATTTTAAGTCAATCTTCGAGTAGACACTCGAACCTTGAAGTTGGTTAAATAAGTCATCAATTCTGGGTAATGTGTAACGATTCTTTACGGTAAGTTTATTTAACTCCCGGTAATCGATACACATTCTGAAAGATTCGTCTTTCTTTTTGACAAAGAAGACAGGAGCTCCCCAGGGCGAAGTACTTGCACTAGTACAAAAAGTGGTATTGGTCACACCAAAAATGTGTGACTATATACATATAGTCACACACGCGAAAAGTCTCGTGTGTGACAAAAGGTCGCGCGGCCGTAGGTCACATACGGTCACGCATTCGAGTTAGTCACACATAAGAAAGCTTTAGTGTCCGTATCCACGTTTTTTGTGTGACTAAATAGGTACAATTTAGTGACCGTAAACAATGTACAACCAACAAAGCATGTTTTTTTTGTATATTTAGTCGCATACAATTAAACATAGAGTGGCCAAAAGTGTTAATATGTGTGACCATATGGTGTTTAAAGTGAAGAAATGTATATTTTGTGTGACTATTGTTCATCCAATGGCCACATGAATTTTATGTTTGTGTGACCTTTTGTAATATTTAGCCACACAAAGCATGTTTGTTTTGGGTATTTAGTCACATACAACTAGGCATAAAGTGACCAAAAGTGTTAATAAGTGTGACCATATGGTGTTTAAATTGAAGAAATGTGTATTTTGTGTGACTATTGATCATCCAATGGCCACATGAATTTGAAGTTTGTGTGACCTTTTGTAATATTTAGCCACACAAAGCATGTTTTTTTGGGTATTTAGTCACATACAACTAAGCATAAAGTGACCAAAAGTGTTAATAAGTGTGACCATATGGTGTTTAAATTGAAGAAATGTGTATTTTGTGTGACTAATGTTCATCCAATGGCCACATGAATTTTATGTTTGTGTGGCCATTTGTAATATTTAGTCACACAAAGCATGTTTCTTTTGGGTGTTTAGTCACATACAATTAAGCATAAAGTGGCCAAAAGTGTTAATAAGTGTGACCATATGGTGTTTAAATTGAAGAAATGTGTATTTTGTGTGACTATTGATCATCCAATGGTCACATGAATTTGATATGTTTGTGTGACAAAACGTTTAGTGTAACCATATATGCCATTTAGTCACATTGTTCAAGTGTGTGACAAATATTTGTCACTATTTATATGTATATCGTGACCAATGCTTCAACCTTACTTGTATTGGTCACACGTTCGAAATTCATATGTGACCAAGCAATATTACCAGTTACTTTTAGCCACATGATGTTCGAATGTGTGGCAATACAGTTCTAATGGTCACACGATAAAAATGTTCATGTGTGACTAATTAGTAAATGGTGTCTTTTTTTGTACCTTTGGTCACATAAATATGTGAATGTGTGGCCGTTCCATTTTGCCCATGTGTGACCAAATCCACTTTTTGTACTAGTGTTCCTACTTTTGCTAACACCTTGAAAGGTCTAATATACCTCGGGTTCAACTTCTCCCGTTTGCCAAAATTGGATAACCCCTTTTAAAGGTGAAACCTTCAACATGACTTTGTCACCGACTTGAAATTCTAGAGGCTTACACCTCACATCGGCGTAACTCTTCCGATGATCACGTGCGGCTTGAATTCTGCTTTTAATTTGCATGATTTTCTTAGAAATTTCATGAATGATTTTTGGGCCAATGAGCTGAACATCTCCAAATCTGCTCAGCAAATAGGTGATCGACACTTACAGCCATAAAGTGCCTCAAATGATGCGGCCTTGATGCTAGTATGGTAACTGTTGTTGCATGAGATTCAACTAGGTAAATGCCTATCCTAACCATTTTCAAAATCTATTACGCAGGCGCGTAACATGTCTTCCATAGTTTGAATGGTTCTCTCGCTTTGTCCATCGGTCTGCAGATGGTAAGCAGTACTAATATCCAAACGAGTACCTAAGGCCTTCTGGAGCGACTACCAGAAACTCGATGTAAATCTGCTATCACGGTCAGAGATGATAGAGACCGGCATTCCATGCCTTGAGACCACTTCTTTCAACTAAAGTCTCGTTAATCTCTCCATCTTATGAGTTTCCTTTATTGGCAAAAAGTGAGCAGATTTGGTAAGACAATCAATAATCACCCAAATGGTATCATAACCACTTAACGTATTAGGGAGCTTTTTGATAAAATCCATAGTGATTTTCTCCCAATTCCATTATGGTATCTCCGGTTGAACCAATAATCCAGATGGTATTTGGTGCTCTAACCTTTGAACACGTCAAATACTTGCTAACGTAGGTGGCAATATCTGCTTTTATTTTGGGCCACCAATACAATTTCTTTAAATCTTGGTACATCTTGTCAGAACCCGGATGGATTGAATACTTTGACTTATGTGATTCATGCATAATCAAAGCCTTTAAGTCACCAAAGCATAGAAACCAACTAGTGTTCTCCAAACATAATGTTTCGTCAGCACGGGGTTCAAGCTTCTTGATCATACCCTCTACATCTTCCGTCTTAAAGTTTTCTGCTTTCCTTTCTTCAGTTTGTGCGTTCAAAATTTATGCGGGAAGATCCAAACCAATGAACCCTTAATGGCTTAATCCGTTCTTTTCGACTCAAAGCATCGGCCATTACATTTTCTTTTCTCGAGTGATAACGAAATTTGCAATCGTAATCACTAAGTAACCCCAACCAACGTCGTTGCCTCATGTTCAACTCCTTATGATCAAGGATGTGTTGCAAGCTTTTGTGATCAATGAACACGATACATTTCGTTCTGTACAAGTAGTGTCTCCAAATCTTTACAGCGAACAATACTGCTCATAATTCCAAATCATAAGTTGTGTAATTAGTCTCATGAATCTTTAGTTGTCAAAACTGTGCTAGTCTCTCAGGCTAAAAAACCCCCCTTTATCCGTTAGAATTAGGATTAACATAGGTTTAGCATAGGTTTAACATAGAATAGAATTAACATAGTTTAAATTAACTTAGTTTAGTTAACCAAAATATTAATAAAATAAAAGATTAGTTCTCGCTCTTAGTGATCGACACCCTACTTACCACGAAACTTCATTTGATTGGGTACATTTCCCGTTAAAGTGTTGTTTTAGGTAAAGTCGGCAAAATATAAATTTAAAACTTGAAAACATAAATAACACCTACACGAAGACACATCAATGCCCAATATTTAATGGATTCGATCTTGGCGGGATCCATGTGAATTCCTTGACTATCAATCACGTGACCGAGAAATTATACTTTAGGGATCTAAAATTCACATTTAGAGAATTTCGCATACAACTCCTCCTTTTTAAGCTACTCTAAGATTGACTTAAGGTGCTCCTCGTGCTCTTACTGGTTCTTTAAGTAGATCAAAATATCGTCGATAAAGACAATCACAAACTTGTCCAAATATGGTTTGCACACCTGATTCATGAGATCCATAAATATCGTCGGTTCGTTCGTCAAACCAAATTGGATAACTTGAAACTCGTAATGACCATAACGGGTCCTAAATGCAGTCTTCCGGATATCTTCTTTATGAACTCTCAGTTGATGGTAACCCAATCTCAAGTCAATCTTCGAGTAGACACTCGACTCTTGCAGTTGATCGAATAAATCGTCAATCCTTGGAAGTTGATAACAGTTCTTCACTGTCAGCTTATTCAACTCTCTATAGTAGATGCACATCCGAAATGATCCGTCCTTCTTTCTGACAAACAAAATTGAAGCTTCCCAAGGTGAGGAACTTGGTATTTTAAAGCCTTGTCGGAAAGCTCTTGCAGTTGGTCTGACAATTCTTTCATCTCGGATGGGGCTAATCGATAAGGCGCTCGTGCTACAGGTATAGCACCAGGTACCAAGTCGATCTGAAACTCCACTTGTCGGGTTGGTGGAATACCCGGCAAGTCCTCAGGAATTACTTTAAGGAAATCACACACTATCGAAACATCCTCAAGTCGCTTCTCCTCCAACTTGTCTTCATCCTTCTTCCATGGTTGCTTCCGTTACCACGAATAATTAATGTGTCGTTGCCGAAGGGAACACGAACAATCTTTTTGTCACAGACGATCACAACGTGATACAAAGATAACCAATCCATACCGATTATGACGTCAAAACTACCAAGTCCTACGGGCATTAAGTCGATGTTAAATGGATGATTTAGCTAGTTTAAAGTACAACCTCGTATTATGGTATTTACCCTAATAATTTTTCCATCGGCTAGTTCAACGTCATAATAATCGTCTGATATAGATGGGATGACATCAATTAGGGAACTAAATGTATTCGACACAAAACTTCTATCAGCACCGGTATCAATAAAGACATAAGCATAACGGTTATTAAGGAGGAACGTACCCTTAACAACGTTCGAATCTGGGTTTGAATTATTTCCTCCCAAGGCATAATCTCTCCCATGAGCTTCACTGTTCCCAGATTGATTCCCACGGTTCTTGTTCTTCAATTTCGGGCAATCTTTCTTGTAGTGCCCTTGGATTCCACATTTAAAACACATAACAACATTCTGAATTACTTCAGAAGCTCTTTGGTTGTTAGAAATAGTAGGACTTCTACAATCACAGGCCAAATGGCAAACTCTTTTGTAGTTTGTGCGCTTTGCAACACACGGCCCAGTATGATGATAGTTGCACTTGGTGCACAATGGTAAAGTCCTAACATACTCCTTCTTTTCACCAGTTACAAAAGCACCATGCTTTAATTGTTCACCAATAATAAAACGTAAAGATTTTAATACATAACCAACTGGGTTTACCTCAATACGCCGTATCTATCAAGGAAGATACGGCGTATCCGTGCCTGCACTTCACAAATAAACCACCAAGGATCAAGACCCATACGCGTTCTGGACATTTAATACTTCGTATTTACTAGTCAACAGTCAAAGATATTGCATTTAATACGGTCAACAGTCAATGATACTGCAATTAATGATGAACTTGGTCCTTACTCCAAGGAATTACCTTATATGCCGTATTGACTGCATTCAATACGGCGTATCCACTCGTTTCCAGACTCTATAAATACAAGACCCTAAATTCAGTTTTAGGTATGCAAGTGAAGCCCTAAACCACCAAGTCGACTATCAGACGAATACAAGAGCACAAAAGGTCATAATAGAGCCTCAAGATCATAAGAAATCTCTTGTAATCTTCGTACAATCGAATATGCGTTCGATTGAGGTTTCTTTATTTTAATCGTTCATATATCAAACCGCGTGTATTTTTACAAATACTAACGGCTGATAACTTCAGGTATCAGCCATGTTTATGAAGATTTAACGTTTGGTTTGCTTATCTTGATTGTCTTAATTTATCGTTGGTTGTTGATTATGTTTATCAATTTATACTTGTTTACGTGCTTTCGTATGCGAACTATCATTCAACTGGGTCTAGTTCTACATATTTAATGCGCTGCAACTTTGGTGTTGTTTGGGCGTAGGCTAAGAGTCCGGGATAGCTCTTCATATCTGCAAGTAAGTGGGTAAAGTCCCGATGGGCTAGGGTTTAATAAGATCCCATTATTAATCACCTAAGGTAGATTATAATCAACAAAAAGGATGCTTTATGCGGGCACGTTAATTGTGACAGGATTGTTTGTGTCTAGGTCTTAGGATGAAGTACCGCCTAAGTCTTAAGAATGATATGTCACTTCGAGATAAGATATCATTGCACTAATAAACAAACCTGCATTTTATCGGATTATTCATGGTTGATATGTTTTCTTTACATTAGTACTTGACCACTTCTATATCGTTTGTTAATCTTCTTGTGTGTGTTTATTGCTTTACTTGTCATCAAAACCTTAGCTTATAGAATACACCAACTCGTGCCTGGTCTCCCAACTGAAAAAACCCCCCTTTATCATTAGCTTAGGTTTAAATTAATAACTAAAATACTGATAAATTAGATATTAACGCTCTCGCTCTTAGTGATCGACACCCTACTTACCAACGAAACTGCATCTTGACTGGGTACACTGCCCGTTAGAGTGTTGTTTTTAGGTATAGTCGGCATAAAATAAATAGTAAAACTTGATACATAAAATAACACCTACACGATGACACATCAGCTATCCAAGTAGCATGCACTTAATTACCTAAGAAAAACATGCTTTAAAACGTCAACATAATGTTGGTGAATTCATAGGTTTATGTAAGAATAAAATGTTAGACCACAAGATTTCAAGTGTGCAATAATGTAACACATACAATATCACAAAATGTAATTACGATTTCCCCAAGCTCATGACACTGATGCTACAACTTGTATGTGAGCAAATTAATGCTAAATAATGTGCCCGTGTAGATGTTTAACCCGCAACATCCAAAATTCCCATATGGTATACGTCCGTTAGTTTGGTCCGTCGAAACTAGTGAGTGCTACTCAATCGAACGAGGATGTCAATCCCAAATACATCTATTTATATTACATGCGCTTACACAAAGTAATTAACAGTTCATGATAGAGGGCATAGTGGGTTATCGCTACTTAGGCAAACTCGTAATTTGTTTAAAAGTGTACTTGCGTCCAATTGTAAAACAATGCATGTATCTCACCCCGAGATTTGTATAAATATTGTTAATCATGTAAAGCGGGGCTATGAACTCACCTCAAGTAATGGTACGTATGTTATGATTTTGATCAACGATGAAAGTCCGGACACCAAATAGCGGGAGGCAACATAGTATAATATTGGTCGTATAAGAAATATGTACTTTAAAAATATAATACAAACATTGTATTTTAATACGTTAGTCACCACTAATAGATTTAGTTTTAGTTTATAAGATTGTGATTGTGTGGGGGAAGGTGGGAGTATCATCCCCCCTAAACCCCCTTCTAACCCCATCCCCAAACTGTTTTGTGGTTGGCTGTGTCTACTGGGATTTGTCCTTTTTTTTGCGTGATGTGTGTTGTGGGTAGGTAGCGGGTGTGTCGTGGGCGGGTGGTTGGGGTTTGGGGATTTTTGTGTGTGGGGTTAGGCCACATTTTACCTTTTGAAAGGCTGCTGTTGAGCTTGGTAATCTCTTGGGTTATTGTCAAGCTTTCTCTTGTTCTTAGTTTGTCTTTCAGAAAAAGTACAAATCTTTTGGTCCATTAGATCATTTGTCAACTCGATTGCTTATTGCATCCTTTCCGATTTGGATGACATCACATCACCTTGAATCATGTCGGGAAGTCCACCAACATATTTCTCCACTGATCAGACTCTTCAAGAAGCATTCTCCCACACATCAAAGTTAACTCCTGAAAATGTTGTGTGTAGCTCACAAGATCAGCACCCTTCACTTTCAGATTCCATAACTCAATCTACAGCTTCTTGATTTCACTCCTTGGATAATATTTTTCAGTCATCATTTTCATCAATGTCCTCTATGGCATCTCATAGGCAGTATCATGTCCAATAGCCTTAATGTGGAAATTCCACCACGTTAGTGCAAACCAACAAAGTACAAGTGGCATACTTAATTTGACACTCAACGGTGTAGTTGCTAATATGGAATACATATTCCATCTTTTCAAACCACTGAGTCAATCCTACAACTCCTTTAGTGCCCTTAAAGTTAAGGGGTTGACAATTCAAGAAGTCCTTGTATGTGCACACACGAGCAGTGTGCAGCGTTTATCCACCACCACTTCCTGAATTATGGCTATCATGTCCATTTCTACTGCTTTTGTTTACTTCATAATTAGCCAATGCATTAGCCACGCCTTGGGCTATCAATTCCTTAATAGCAGCATCACTCATAGGAGTTTTCTTTAGAGGCATTTTTCTAAATCCACACAGGAAACATAACACATGAGATTTTGTACAATCACGACATGTAATGCACAATACATAAAATGAGATTACGACACGCATAGTATATATATAAAAGAAATGAGATCAATAATGACATAAATAAAACGACATCATATATAATAACATCGTAAACATACATGATAGGTTCGGTTACAAAATGAGAAATACAAGTTCCTAACGAGCCTACTAGCTGGGAGTAACCCATAAAACTTAGCAGGCTATACAAAATAGCTAAATAATGATACAAGATCCCTACAGCCTACTAGCTAGGAGTTACACATAAAACTTAGCAGGCTATACAGGATAGCTCAAACATGATACAATCTTAACAACTACTACCGGCATCAGCCGGACCATCATGACGATCTGGATCTCTAGCACGCTCTAGGTCTCTAGCTCTGTCATCCTGTATGTACATAATAAACTTGTCATCGTCATCCATTCTCTGCCTTTATAGCACACTGACATCTCTCCGTAATGCCTTGAGCTCGGCCCGTAACACTCCTACCTTAGCCTTCAACGCACGGTTGCAATCTATAGCCTGAGACCAAGCCTAACATGCATACATGGCCTCTCGATCTGCAACCATAGATGTATGATCGCCTCTCCCTTTGGAGTGTGGATGACTGAGCCCGTAGTAAGGATCTATCATCTTGCGCGTCCTGGTGACGCATATAAAACTCCTCACTATCCTACCTATGTCTGGTGGTCATATCAGCCACACTCTCTTTGACCTCCTCTAAGGCGGTCATAAGTCCATAGTCAATACCACGGGCTAAAGTAGACACGGGCTCTCTAGCAGCAACGGCTGCTGAACTCTCTCTGATCTCAAACCTAAGAGATAGAGTAGTGAAATAAGCTCTCTTCCGAGGTGGCATGTCAGCCTCGGGAATGATACCTCTACTGTCAAGTGATGGTAGTAGTAATGGTGGTGATGGTATCAGTGGTATTGGAGTTGATAGGGGTGATAGTGGTGATGGTGATGGTGATGTAGGTGCAGCAACGTACTCGAAAATACGTGCCTCAATGGATGGTGATAGGGGTGTCGGAGGTCTAACCAATATCCGTGCCATATGGAGTCTAGTTTGGGAAAAAGGGATGATATGGTGTGGAGATGAGGGTGATGGTTATGTAAGATCAGTCTTATCCTCCTTAAATGGCTCTATCTCCTCAGATGCCGACACAGACTCTGGTGAGTCTGAGGCAAAGATGGCTGGAGCTAGGTGCTCCTCTTCTTCTTTATCCTCAAAGGGATAGTCTTGGGGATCCATCTCAGGATCCTCCTCAAAGTCATCCACGATGGGGTCAGAGTCAGCAATGTAACCAGGTGAAAAGGCAGTGGGTGATGCATCAACAGTAATGGCTGATCCTCAGTTGGCAACAAGTCATCGTCAGATGATGCGTGATACTCCGGGTACTCTAAAGCAGGAACTGGTAAGAGTGGTGCATGATCAGGAGACTATGGAGCAGTCTCGGGTGCCTCTGGATCCATCAAATGAAAGCCCTATGGTGGCAAGTCACTGTCAGTGGATATAGAAGTGTAGGTAACCGTGGCGTGTAATGATGATGAAGACATGCTGCGACAATTTAGGGTTTATATATAAGTATAATGTATAAGGCAAGTGTAAGAAATATACGTAAGAGAAGTTAAGTACGTATATAAATCACGTAAGCACATAGTGTAAGCAAGTAGTATGTATGCTTATGAAAAGTTTTAAGTAATGCAATGTTTGTGAAAACAGTTATAGTCTAGGTAAGATATGCAACCTAGTTCTCTATAACCTTGGCTCTAGATACCAATCTGTAACACCCCCAAAATGGGTCGCAGCGAAAATATGTCCGGTAGTGTTACTTCATGAATATATTGCATAAGATATAAGAGAACGACCTCTAAATGAGTCATTTTGAAAGATAACATTTGATTTCATTACAAAGTTGTTACAAAAGCACCATGCTTTAATAGTTCAGCAATATGAAAAACGTAAAGATTTTAATACATAACCAAATGTCCAAAAGTAATGCAGTAAATCTTTCATGATATGAGACTCCAAAATGTGACTCGAAATGGTGCTTCCCAAAATGTTATCCAAGTAGCATGCACTTAATTACCTTAGAAAAACATGCTTTAAAACGTCAACATAATGTTGGTGAATTCATAGGTTAATTCATAGGTTTATGTAAGAATAAAATGTTGGACCACAAGATTTCAAGTGTGCAATAATGCAACACATACAATATCATAAAAATGTAATTACGATTGCCCCAAGCTCATGACACTGATACTTGATATGTGTGAAAACACATTCCATTGTATATCAAAATAGACCCAATAAAGACCAAAAACATAATAAAAATGGCAAAGATATGCTTGTTTTTGTGTTTTGTATGTG
>BQNB010130006.1:0-19014 GCA_026074375.1 Tanacetum coccineum | reverse complement strand
ATAGCATCATGTATCCTATGTAAATTACCCATTTTGTATAATTACTGCAAGAATTGATACTTAATCATTAATATTTAAGAATTGCAGTAATTATGGAGTACTTGGTGAAGATTAGCTAAAAGGCACGCATTCTGGAGCTTAAACGAAGAAATCTGAAGATTACTATTTTGACATCCTATAAGACGTATCCATCAAGGAAGATACGGCGTACCGTGCCTACACTTCACAAGAAACCACAGAGGATTGAAGATCTATACGCTGTATCCAAGAAAATCTATATGCCGTATCCAGGAACAAGTATATGAAGCTTCTGGAAGATATCAATCGTGGTCCTTACTCCAAGAAATCCCTAATACGCCGTATCTCACATCGCCCGATATAGCGTATTGATCCTTTTCCAGACTTTATAAATACAAAACCCTAAACTCAGTTGTAGACATGATTTTAACCACCAAGTCTGATTTTTAGAAGATCTGAGAAGCCATGAAGGTCCTATAAAGTGGTCCAATCAATGGGAAAACTCTTGTAATCTCTACACTCTACTATACGCGTTCGGTTAGCATTATGTTTAATCGTTCATTTATGATTTCGTGTATTGTTACAATGACTATCGGCTAATACCTTTAGGTATTAGCCATGTTTATGATAATATAATGTTTTGATTTGTGTTTATATCAATTGTTCCTTATTCATTGTATGTTGATTATGTTTATCACTTCATACCCGTTTATGTGCTTAATTATATGTTTTACATATCATTCAACTGGGTCTAGTCTTACATATTTAATGCGCTGCAACTTCAGTGTTGTTTGGGCGTAAGATAAGAGTCTGGGATAGAAACATATAACGCTTATTCATATAGCTAGAATAATAGGATCACCAATAGAAAGCCCTGTTTTGTGTAATATTTCTCAATTTCAGGTCATTTTACGACTCTATTATCCTTCACTATTTATTTTAGTCTGATGCGCGTTTACTTTTAAATTGACTATTTAAGCTAAATCACGTAGACTAGAAATAATCATTTAACGTAAACGGTCACCAAATAAATTAGGGTTTACGTCAAGCAAGTGTTAAGTAATTATTAGGAAGATAATTATTAACTTTGCGTATTTTATTTTTATTGGTCACGTAAAAGGCTTACGTTCCGCAATAAAATACATTTAGACACACCTCGGAAATACCTAGACTTACCTAGACTCAAACCACTGCCCACTTTTTAATCCTTAAACACGAAGTTTATTCAAATTCTTGTGTTAATAACCCAATTTGGCCGTATATGGATAAGTAAGACCCATAATTAATTCGTCCCACATGTTTAAACATCTAGCAAATCTTCTTTTATCTCCTAAGTACATGTACAATCTAAGTCTAATTAAAACATGTACTTAATGTCCCTGGTTAATCTAATACACATTGGGTAATAACCTCTTTGGATCCTTTCTTGCCTCTTGATACCCGTGGCCAGAAACAACATATATACAACCAAAGATTTTCATAATCTTAGTAAATCATGTACAACTATCTTGTAATTAAGGATTTGTACTAGGTGGTTTAATAGGAAAACCATTTGAGCTAACTAGAAACCTCAAAACCACTATATAGGGTACGGCTTGGCTTTGGATTAGGACTAAGTGAGCTAACTAGCTCATAAGCCTATATATACCCATATACACTTACACACTTAACATTTTCTTACAACTCTTAAACCATACAAATACACTCTCAAACAAACCACCCTTGTTTTCTTTCTCTTGGTTTCGAATTCCTCACAGCCAAGACACTATCCACATAAATTCGACATCATTAATATTCAAGAGGCTAGGGATTATCCATTTGAGGGTTTGAAAGCAAAAAGGTTTTGGGTTAAGCTAGGATTTGGGTTATACGATTTGAGTTTCCACACGACTACACAACACACACATTCAAGAAGCTCCCTTGTAAGTGTCATAGCATACGTTCATATTCAAGTTTCATGTTTGCTTCATGTGTCATAAGGCACGGTTATTATGTGTTAACAAGCTAAACATGGGTCATGCCAAGCATGACACAACCCATGTCCACGTCTTAAAATATACAACATATGTAGACTTGTGTGGTGAACCAAAATCCATAAGGCACGTAACAAAGATCTTGTGTATAAGCATGAATGTTTAAATATGACATACACACGTAAAATATTTAACTGAGAGGTTTGATAACTCGTTTGGAAACGGAAACACTTTCATGTCACGTATCATAATACTTAACAACTCGTCTTGCTCAATAAAGGATGTGTACACTATAGTATATGCGAACTAGGGTTGTTTGGGATATGTCGAAATAAGTTAGCAGAAGTTAGTACTGCTAGCAGAGTTAGTACTGCTAGCATATTGTTAATACTGCTAGTGTATTAATAATACTATTTTTGACATTCCTGAACTTAAGGGACTATTTGGAACTCATAAGAACCTAAAATGTAATTTTTGTAAAATAGAGGGACTAAACGTATCAATATGGAAACTCAGGGGTGTAAACGGTAAATATTCTATTTTAAACTATAAGGACTGTTTTTGCCAATAATGAAAACCTAAGGGTATTTTATATAATTAAGTGATTTAAATAAACACTTATGGTATCGGACTAGTCGTGATATAATACGGATACTTATATAACTAAAGTCACGCGAATGATAAATAGGTGTATTTATTATTAATACTTAAACACCTTGTAAACTTAAAAGTATATAGTCGTACACCTTCCCAAGAGCAAACGAGGAAAACGAATACAATAAACGTGTACACCACCACACAAGTGATAACAGTATATATATAAACTAGCAAATTTATTGTGGTTTATGCATTGAGTCGTTAGCCTAAACTTGTAGACTAAGACTGGCCGTATTTACTTAGGTATTTGACGGTGTGATTCATTCGCCATACTTGGATATAATTATCATTTTCAGAGGACTATTTACTAAGGTGAGTTCATAGCCCCATGTTTTATAATTATTTAAATGATTTACATCTTTGGGGTGAGAACATGCTTTGTTTTACAAATTGGACGCAAGTGTACATTTTATACTATGATTACGTGTTTGCCTAAGTAGCAATAACCCACTGAGCCCTTTATCATGAACTGTCAATTACTAGATTGTGAGCGTGAATGTTATAAATACATCTATTTAGGATTGACATCCCCGTTTGAGTGAGTAGCGCGCATTGTGCTGGTCTGCCGGACAACAAACGTATATCATGTCGGATTTAGGATGTTGCGGGTTAGAACATCATTCATGGACAAATATTGGCAATTTATTGCATTCATATATGTCAAGCTTCAGTGTCATGAGCTTAGGAAAACATAATTACTTTTTATGATGTTTGCATTTTTTGCTTAATCATATACTTAGAAATCTTGCGGTCCTACAATTTACATACATAAACCTATGAATTCACCAACTTTATGTTAACGTTTTAAGCATGTTTTTCTTAGGTCAATAAGGCACGAGGTGCCAAGATACATTGGGGGTCACTCTGTGGAGAGTCAATATTAAAGATTTGGGGCGTATTACATTTTGGGACATTTGTTATAAACCGAAATCTTTACTTATGTTGTCAAACAATTTGAAGCCATGAGCTTATGTAATGAACAAGTATTTTGTTGAATCCAATGTATCTTTTTAAACGACACGTTTAGTGGTCGTTCTCATATCTTGTGCTATTGATCTATGAAGTAACGCCCTCGGATATTCAACATTCCGCTGCTACCCAGATTTGGGGGTGTTACAGATTGGTATCAGAGCCAAGGTTATAGAGAACCAGGTCAAAAGTTTTGTCTGGACTATAACCATTTTCAAACACCTTATTTACAAACGGGGTTTGCACGGGACATACATGCATTACTTGTTTGCATCTAATATATGTGCTTACATGACATACACTATTTTAGCATTAGTAGTTTACTAAGTGCTCACATGATTGATATACACGTATATAAACTATACTACGTATATTACTATAAGAGTCTTATAAGTAATACTTATATAAGTTATTTTTGCTTTTTGCAGTAGTCATGTCTTCTGCATCATCTGCGGTTACCTACACTTCCGTCTACACCGACTCCGAGCCAGGGAGGGTATTTTGGGGAGCCGATGAGGAGATATCTGAAGGAGGTTCTCCACGAGTCATCGTATTAGGATACGATGGACTCCCTATACAGCCGGTAGCCCCACCATCACCGGATTACATACCAGGCCCCGAGGAGCCACAGACACCACCAGTACCACAGGACGAGGATGAGCGTGAGGCTATGTTCATACAGCCACATGACCCTGACTACGTGCCAGAGCCTATATACCCTGAGTATATACCATTGGAGGATGAGCATGTGTTTCCGGTTGAGGAGCAGCCATTACCTCCTGTTGATTCACCTACTGCTGAGTCACCAGGGTATGTTGCTGAGTCGGATCCAGAAGAGGATCCAGAGGAGTATGAGGATGATGAGACAGAGGATGGTCCGGTTGACTATCCCATGGACGGGGGAGATGATGGAGATGATGATGACGGCGATTCATCTGGGGATGACGCCGATGATGAGGATGAGGACGAGGAGGACGAGGAAGAGGAGGAGGAGGAGCACTTAGCTCCGGCCGACTCTGCTGTTGTTGTACCTACTGTTGAGCTTGTTTCCCCACCTGAGGGAACAGAGCCTGTTATACCACCACCCTCCACTGACATTTCTACCACTGGAGCTAGGATCACTGTCCGGCTTCAGGCTTCCATATCCCTTCCACCAGAGGCAGAGGTTGAGAGACTTCTAGCCATGCCTACTCCATCACCATCACCACCTATCTCACTATCACCACCCTCTGCAGGGGAGCGCCTTGCTAGGTGCACGGCCCCATCTGCACATTCATCACCACCACCTGTACCATCACCATTACTACCATCATCTGGGTGTCCAACCCAAATCCAGACACTCAGGATAGCCTCCACTCAGGCCCTGATTGATGCGGTTACTGCCACATTGCCATCACCTCCACTACCACCACTACCACCATCTCTATACATACCACCACCTGTTGACCATAGGGACGATGTTCCCGAGTCCGAGCTGCCACCTCGCAAGAGGTTGTGTTTGTCCACTCTGGGCTCCAGATATGAGATCGGAGAGAGTTCTACTGCTAGACCTATCGGAGGTCGAGGGATAGATTATGGGTTTGTCAGCACCGTGGATGCTGAAGCGAGACGACAGGGGATTAGTGAGGTTGGGTATGGTATTAGGGATACTTGGGTAGATCCGGCAGAGGCAGTTCCTGAGATAGCACCTATGACCGTGGGAGAGGTCAATACTAGGGTTACAGAGCTTGCTGAGCTCCATGAGCGTGATACACAGGACTTGTATGCTCTACTAGAGGATGCTCAGGATGGTAGGACTCGTATATCACAGCGAGTCGCTATGGACTCACAGCGGGTCGACTTACTTATGGGGGATAGGATGACTCTCCAAGAGACAGTATGGATTGTGGAGGAGGAGGCCTATGCTTCCCGAGAGGCTTGGGCTCACTCGATAGGATTGAGTCAGGCGGTTCATCATGAGCTTCAGACCCACCGTGATCATGTGTATGCACACGAGACCCATATCCAGGCACATCAGGCACAGCTACAGCTGCAGAGTACTCTCATTCAGACACAACACCAGGTATATGAGACTCGTTTCCAGATGCAGCAGGCTGAGATGGCAGCGCTTCGGCATTTACTTGTAGTTATCAGTTCAATCCGCTTAAGCTAATCCGTAATCATTTCCAAAGTAAAGTATGTATTTGTGACCAAATATGAAGTCAAATAATGTATCCCATAGCGAACTATGTAAATGAGTATGCAAACCAATTTGTAAACGATCATGTAACAAGCATAAGTCAATCATGTGAATGAATTTGCAAACAAGCATGTTCTCACCCCAAAAACTTGTAAAACAAAATCATGTAAAACGTGGGGCTATGAACTCACATTGATGATGAAGAACGATTGGCGGGAATGTACACATTGAGTACAAGACAAAACGGAAACCAGAATGGCTCGACCAAGAAGTTGCAGCTTAACTTAACTGCTAAGTCCCACTAGCCTAGGATAATGAATTTGGGTTTCCCGATGGATAGTCACCTCAACGCGACACGTTGATAAAAGATTTAGATTTCAAGTTGTAGTAGTTTGGTGGTTGGTTAAATAAAATAAATCGAAAGTAACGCAAAGTATGTAATATATTCCGTATATATTACTTATGAAAAATAACAATTATATAACTCATACTGTGAATGATATGACAAAGACAAAAATCCAAGGATTAATATGAAATGTATAATACTTTGCAAGTATTATATAAGAAGTGTGAGTAAATAATTAAACCAAACAGTTTGACATGTTTTCGGAAATCACCACTTAATTAAATAAAAGTTCTTGTATAAAAGTAAACACATGTTTAAAGTCTTTACTTTGTCCATTAATCGGGAATTATAAAATAATATTTTATAATTTAGTATTCGTTTCCTCGACGGGTCTTAGTTAAACTAGTTGTCCCATTTACAAAAGTGTAGTTCTCGTTCGTTTATCTGGTTATTGTATAATTACAAATTAACGATCTTAAGACTATATAACTTCGTCTTTTATCGGTTTTTCTAAGATAATAGAAATTGTAACGAAATTTATTAAGTATAGTAATTTATATAAATGTCGTCATGACCTTTTCGTTTAAACCACATTTTCCATTTTTATGAAATTCAATCCATGTTGCAATTATTCGCGTTTCAATATTTCAAACACCCGCGTGTTTTAGATATAATATGTATATATATGTTATTATATCTAAACTAAACAAAATAATAAATATCATATTTATTTAACCATTTTAAACCACCAATATATATCCGGTTTTATATTTATAAATCTCGTAATAATTTTATTAATCGATTATTATAAATCAAACACGCCCTAAACACCATTTTAGTTTCGATTTATTATTTATAAATCTCGCAATAAATTTTATTAATCGATTATTATAACTTTGTTATACCAAACGCACCCTTAGTGCGTTAACTGCCAAACCAAACGCCCCTTTACGGGCAGTCATACACCAAACAAGCCTTATTGGGATGTTAACCCACATTCCAAAATGCACCCTTTCGGTTAACAGCAACATCCAAACGACCCTTTGTAGTTTTTATCAGCCATACGCCCCTCTTTCGATTTAAACGAAAACAAACATACCCCTTCTTGTCATTAAACCAAACGCACATGTTGGTGTTTAGAGTTATCAAAACGCACCTTTTGTGTTCTTTGGCAAAACAAATAGCACCCTAGCTGTGCAAATCCCAATCAAAGCAACACCTTGGTGCTTTTATACAAAAACAAAACACCCCTAGTCTGCTGTAACAGCCAAAACGCACCCTATGTTGATCTCTAATAAACCAAACGCACTCTTGATGGTGTTGTTTATCAAAACCACGCACCCTATGGTGGTTCGGTCAAACCAAACGCACCTGTTGGTGCTATTCTAACCCGAACGCAGCCCTATAGTGCTATTCTTTAAACCAATGCACCCTTTGGTGACTCTGCCAAACCAACGCACCCTCGTGGGTGGCAGAGACAACCCAAACGCACCCTGTTTGGTGGTTTACCAGCGAACCAAACGCACCCTCTTATGGTGCCATTAAACCCACGCACCCTTTGTGGGTCGTGGTGATGATGATGACGGTGGTGGTTTCGGTGGGGTGGCAGCGGGGTGGCGGTGAGTGGGTGGTAGTGATGGAGGTGTGTGCTGGCGATGTGGTGTGGGGATCGGATTAAATCGGGGTGGTTGAGGAGATTTTTTGACTTGACTAGGAAACTCGCCGGGAAATGTTTTCGGTGGCGGCGGCGGTGGACGGCGGAAATGGGGAGAGGGAGAGAGACATGGATGTGTGTGTGTTTATTATTTCCAAATGAAAAAAAAATGTAAAGTTTATATATATATATATATACTTTTATATATATATATATATATATATATATATTTATATATATTATATATATAAATTATAAAGTAAAGTGGCAAGTTACAAATAGATGGGGGTTAGTTTTGTAATATTTTCACAAGGGCCAAAAGTGTAACTTTTGGTAAATATTGGTTCGGGACTCGTTTGAGCCACTTATCGGATGATTCAAAATACGAAACTTGCGCCATTGTTTTCCAAATAATTTTTCCAACAAAAATGAGTATTCATTTGATGTATTCATGATATATTTTTATAACATTTATAAAAATATTTGTTATTTATTTGGAAACCCGGTTATGTCTTGTCCGAAAGTAAAAATAAAAATAAATTTTTAACTCGAATATTTGCGTTATCAACAAACGTTACTGAATAAAATGATGACTAATTTATTAAATATTTTTATTTAATAATAAGTGTTAATTAAATATAATTTAATTATTTTCGTCTGTTTCTAACTCTTTGCGAGGGCATTTCAGTCACTTTTTGACTGTTTTCGGGTCTCGGTCAAAACTAAAAGTTGTCCAGGAATGTATGTTTTACATTCAAATTGCTTTAGCGTCGAAATCGTGGGGATAACATGTTGTTTAGTGGCTCGTTTTTGATATTCATTTAGGAATAACATTATATTCTCTTTTAAATATGTTCAGAAAAATTACTGTATACGCGGTAATCGCTTTTATGTGACAATAAAAGACCAAAAGTCAAAAAGTCAAATCGGACCTGAAAAGTCAAAGGTTAAAATAGTCATTTAAAATTCTGAAAATTACCGGATGTTACAGTACCTACCCCTTAAAGAAATCTCGTCCCGAGATTAAATTTGTGTTAACCGTTTGTGTGACCAAAAAGATTAAGATTTATATTAAACCAGTTCTAAACAAGACGCTGATAACTTTATTCAACAAAATTTAAATGTTTCGACACTTTTCCATATACCAAAAATTTTGGCTAAGTTTGACCAGGATATTTAATCCATCAAAATAGGTATCTCAAAAAAAATATCATTACATGTCCTATGACTAATGTACACTCGTTATAAGGAAAATCTCTTAACAGTGAAAGCGTCGAAGGGAAAAGTGTAGTCGCGTGAGTATGTATGTATAAGGTTTCAAATGTTCAAGGACGGGGTCTCGTTTTTGATATCTGTAATCTTCGATGATTAATAACGGACGAGGCTAATTGAAGTAAGTATCCAACTTACTTAGGCATTACTAGGATGTATCACGACCTAAGTCTCCGTACTAGTGGTCCAAAATGAATAGTCCGACTATCTCTTTCGTCGATAGGTGTTTATCTGGTTTAAGGGGGGTTGCATTACCTATTGGATAAAGTTGTACCAGCTAGGACCACTCCAGGACCCAACAACAGCAACCATAACGACAATAACCCTAACAAATGGTGATGGGATGCAAAGAGTGAGGACATTTCGCGCAACATATCCCATATAAAGTTCAACAAATTGAGTGGAGCTCGCTAGGAGAGCTTTTGCGATAGCGGCGGAATATGGTAATCAGTAGTTAGTTCGAGATGAATCAATCCCATTAGTTCAAGTGGTGTAACAAGTCTGTAGTTCATTACGAACAGTTGTAATCGCTTGAGATTAGCATCGGCAAAAGTAATAACTTAAGAATGAGATAAGGTAGTTCAAGCGAGGCCTTAAGATTTATGCGGAGTGGCAAGACACTATTGTGCTTCTAAACCTTTTTAACGGATTCCGGTGAATTATCGGGTTCGACTTCATACTCGTGTCATATTGGATACCATTAAGCCCACTCATTTATAATTCATTACTTACATAAAGGAGCGTCCTAATTTATGTAAGTAAGAAATGATAAACTTATGGTTCGGGGATTTACAATTTCTTTATTTAACTGAAGAGGCGTCCCAATCCTTTCAAATAAAGAGATTATAAATCATCCTACTTAATAATTTTCGATGCAATACGCGTACTCACATAACCTTCAAGGTGGTGGATAACATGACGATGCATGTGCTTCTAATGAGTATGGGACGAGTGTTTAAAACTCGTCTTCGGAGACGGGGAGTAAAACTACCAATGAATATCGACCTAGAGTTCAAGATAGTTAATGAGTACTCGGTTAGAGTAAACAAGGTAAAGGTCTCTATGAACGAATCAACATAGCGATTATCATATCAATCCTCCTATTACAAGTCCCGCCCATTCAAGACTTGTAATACTTAGATTCATACATAAACCCATGTAAACAGAACTGTGACGGGTTTTGTTAACATAGCAATTATCATATCAATCATCAATTAACAAGTCCCACCCTACAAGATTGTAATACTTAGATCATAAATAATTCTCATGTAAACAGAACTATGGAGGGGTTTTTTGTTAACTAGTTTTATCATTATAAGTCATTATATTAAAGTCCGCCCATATAAGACTTGTAATACTTAGATTTATACATAATCCCATGTAAACAAAAATTATGACGGTCTTCGTGTAATACGATATTGTATAAAGTTATGAAGAAAATAATATTCTTAGAGACCATTGTTTAACTTACAATGTCTAAGAACGAAAATGAGGACCATTGTGAAACTCATAAGTCTAAGAAGTAAAACGTGGACCATTGTGTAACTTACAATGTCTGAGGTTATATAAATTTAGACCACTGCTGAACTCACAATGTCTTTAAGAAATGTTCTAGTATTTTATATAATTAACACTTTATATAAATAAATGTACGGATATATATGCAAAAGGAATGCAAGCATATATATTATATATATATGTATGTCATGTAAGCACTTAAGGTAACAAGTAGTGTAAGCAAGTAAGCAGGTAGTGTGTATGCACTTTGAAAATGTTTGTTGTGATGCAATGCTTGTGGGAAACGGTTAATAGTCTAGGGTAAAAATATGCAACCTAGTTCTCTATAACAGTGCTCTGATACCAATCTGTAACACCCCCAAAAATGTGTCGCAGCGGAAATGTGTCCGGGGGGCGTATACTTCATATAACAACGCTTTGATAACAAGAGAACAGACCTCTAAATGTGTCGTTTGAAAAGTAATCTTGTTGATTTCCTTGAAATTGATATAATGTTTGTCCCATATTGCATCATAATGATAAAGCTTTGAAAATTAACACAATGATATTTGTCACTTGTATGGATGTGAAATCCATGAATGAAATCTTGCCAGTTTAGACTCCAATGCACATCAAATAATCCAAGCATCTAATTCACCTGAGAAAAACATGCTTAAAAGTGTCAACATTAAAGTTGGTGAGTTCATAGGTTTTGTAAGTATAAATGTTGAACCAAAGTTCCGTAAAGTAGGTATGACTGTTTAAATCCTTAAATGTTCTTCCAAAATGTATGTATGATTTTTAGAAATCAAAAATTATAAAGCATGCATGACAATTCAAATCCCCAAATAGTCACAAAACGTATGTATAGTTGAACCACCTTTGTTCAAAGTATGTATTGCCACTTTATTCAAGACAACGCGCAAGTATTCATGTATATGTATTGTTGGCCCTGTAGACCCAACCAATCGTATTCCGACCTGTTATAACTTTTTGTGATGCATCCCGAGACCGCATAGTAAGTATTAGGATTTGCTAGAAAAGAGGCACTAGGATTAACCCATGTTTCAAACCTGTAATTGTTATCATGGTTACATCGATCATATAACTATCCCACACCCTTGCCATGCGCTCGTTTTTAATGCAGGATACCCCTATTACAACCCTCCGAGCCTATCCTTTTTCATGGTTCTCGTAATTTTCTGGTTAATCCGGACTATTAATGAAGAGCATTGTCACCCTTGAACTAATCATTACACCTGATGACATTAAATAACGTCACTTTATTATATCATTTATCCCATCTGTTTTGCCCACTTTTATATAATTATTGCATTATTTGGTACTTAATTGATTTAAAGTTTATAAATGTAGTAATTCAGGAGTGTTTTGTGAAGACAAGCTAAAAGGCGCATAATTTGGAGCTAAAACGAAAACATTTGAAGAATGCTGATTTCTGACTACATACGCCGTATCCAACAAAAGAGATACGACGTATCAGCGCCAAGACTTCACAAGAAAACGCATTTGACCAATTCCCAATACGGCGTATCTGACTGCTTCTATACGCCGTATCCATGAAAATAACTATTTAAAGATACAATAATAAAAGTAAATTGGGAAAGATATCACTGATTGATTGAGAACGTAGCACGCACTCCAAGGAATCCAGCCTAATACACCGTATCGACCTAGCCATATACGGTGTATCGAGTCTTTTTCAGACACTATAAATAGAAGACTTAAAAACGAGTTTTCAGGGTGCAATATCATATTCTATATACCATACTCATTAAAGATGAATTTTAGAAGAGAAGATCAACCACCAAGGTCAAGCATTAATCACGAATCCATAGACATTGTGTAATTTTTACTCTCTTAATCGTTCGATTTCAATTGTTTGATTACACTTGTATAATTACAATGGTTGTGGGCTAATACCCTCGGGTATTAGCCATCTTAATGAAAATTCAATGTTTGTGTTATTTTAAAATCAATTTTCTTAATAATCCCGTTGAATGTTTAAAGTATTTTATCACCTCATACTTGTTTATGTGTTTGAATATGTGACCTATCATTCAACTGGGTCTAGTGATACCTAAAAAGTAATCTAGATACCGGGATAGCTCTCCATATCGTATTTTATATTACTGGACCAATAGGATCACAAATAACGTTCTGTCTTTGTCTTTGAATTATGAGCTTAGTTGGACCGGTAGGTGACCCGTTTATGTTTCAGCAATCATGCTCTTAATTAACTGATAAAAGAAAATGAATAGTGTACTTCCCGTATATAAAAAACACCTCAAAGCAATAAGTGGTAAATGACCCGTTATGCTATGGGTTTTAACAGATCACCACTGTTTATGATTTCCCTAAGATATATTAAATTAAACTAAAGGATGCTTTAATGCGTATGCGTAAATTATGACAGGATTAATCGTGTTCTAGGTCTTAGGATTGTGTCCCGCATAAGACTAAGGATGAAATGCCGCATCGAGAAAAATAAAATCCATTAGCACTAAAACAACAGACCAACCCTTTGAACTGTAATTTAATATGTCTAATACAGTTTCTATCATTTGGCTTGTACCGATTTTCTATCTTTTGGTTTTCTTCTTTTGTGTTTATTGTGTATTGAATTGATATTTGTCACCACCAAACCTGTGCCAGTCTCTCAGGCTGAAAACCCCCCATATCATTAGAACAACGTATATAGCATAGGTTTAACCAGTAAATAGACTAATTAGACTGGTTAAAATACTGATAAAATATAGGATTAACGTTTCACTCTTAGAGTTCGACACCCTACTTACCGCAAAACTCTATCTTGACCGGGTACACTGCCTATTAAAGTGTTGTTTTAGGTTTGTCGGCTAAATATAAATTTAAAACTTGATAATCAAATAATTGACCCTACACGACAGGACATCGCCAGTCTTTTTTCTTGTGGTGATGAATCGAGAGAGATTAAAAAACAGATGCAAGGGATTGGATTCTCCAAGAGTTTTTTCGCGGTTAAAATTTTGTGTGAGAGTGAAAAGTGTGTGCATAAAACTTAATACGGCATATCAGTTGGGCTTTTATACCCAGACTTGATACGTCGTATTGGTGTTTGTGAAATACGCCGTATTGGGCGAATTTTGTTGACTTAGTCAACACAAGTTAAAATAGTGGATACGCCGTATAGGTGTTAACCTAATACGCCGTATCCGTTCTTTGAGACCAATTTTCCCTAGATTTAATAAAGTAAAGAAAACGTACCTTGGCCTCCGCAACATTCTTGTGTAAATGTCATCCTTATAATACCATTTAGGGTCGAACGGAATGCCAAATGGCACATACAAATTCTTAATAAGATTGAATAACATCCCGTTGACAAGATAATTCCAAGCCACAATATTTACATTTAATTCCATGACAAAAAATTTCATAATGAAAACTTTTTTGATTTTATCGTGACTTCCCTCCAACTGATTATTTGACCATTGCGTATTTTCATTACCCCCCAAAGATTGTATCATATCGATTTCATTATCATCATCGCCTTTATCCGATTTTAGATCATCGGGACAAATAATGTTAAAAGGACATAGATCATTAAAGTACAAAACGTTTTGTTCCACCTCATCATATTCGGACAACGATGTTTCATCTTTCAAATCAAACTCATCGATATTTTGAGGGCATAAAGTGGGTTCAGTTGAGAAATTGAATTTAGACGTTAGAGCATCATTGTAAACAATGGCTGAAAATTCATTCTCGAAATCTTTAAAGAAGTCTAAATCATCAATACAACTGACCGAAGGCTCGGGTGATGAAAACAAGGGTATATTGACTTTTTCATTATCATTTTCCAAATCCGTTTTCAAATCATTGGTAGAAATTATTTTATAAGACCACGAGTTTTTGTCAAAAACTACCGTGTAATCTTCATCGACGGATTCGTCAATCGATATTCTAAAGTCAATTTTATTGTTGTTAAGATAACTTACCGTGGGTTCACAAGAGAGCGTTTCATTTGATGACAAATTATCATTGAAGACTATAGCTGGGAATTCGGTTTCAACGGATCTGAGGTCATGAACGTCTTCATCATACCAGATCTTACCATACTTAGCAGTTTCCCAGTTAAACACTTTCCCACGTTTTCAAGCTTTTTCTTCCTCGAGCCTGATGTATTCTTCCATAGTAATGTTTGGGTCGTCCATCCTGTAATAAACTTACTAGGGCAAAAAACCGTCAAATAACTTATACGTCGTATTCAGTAAACTGAATACGCCGTATTACATAAACACAATTAGCAAACAGACAGGAATATAAACTTATTCTAAACTACACTAATCCTAAGGGTTAGATCTAATCTAATGTTAAAAACCAAAATATCAAATAAAAATCAAGATTAATTTTCACTCCCCGGCAACGGCGCCAAAAACTTGATGTGTACCCGGTCGGTGGTAGTTTCGTGGTAAGTAGGGTGTCGATCACTAAGAGCGAGAAACACTTTCAATTTATTAATACTTTGGTTTTTCTAATCTAAGTTAGTCTAATCTATGCTAAACCTATGCTAAACCTATGTTAATCCTAAATCTAATGGATAAGGGGGGTTTTCAGCCTGAGAGACTGGCACGGGTTTTGTGGTGACTAAAATCAACTTAAGACACTAAAACACACGCAAGCAAATTAACAGAAGATAAAAGAGCGGTCTAGCCAAATATAAGAAAACTGTATTAACCATTATTAATCCAATCAGAACGTTGGTTTGTTTATTTAGTGCAATGATTACTTATCTCGAGGCGGCATATCATTCTTAAGATTAAGGCGGTACTTCTTCCTTAAACCTAGATATGTAGAATTCTGTCACAATTAAACGCATCCGCATAAAGCATCCTTATTTGCTGATTATAATCTATCTTAGGGATTAAAGCAATGGTGATCTTGTTAAACCCTAGCTCATAGAGACTTTACCCACTTACTGCTTAACGGCTCTTTATATACTAGTAGTCCACTGTCCGAGTCCTTACCAATGGAATAAGAACGTACTCGTTGATACCAAGGTCACCTTATGGCTCAACTAAGCTCACTAAACTAAAGGCAAGGATAGGTCAATATTTGTGATCCTATGATTCTAGATATATAAATTGCAATATGGAGAGCTATCTCGGACTCTTAGCCTACGCCCAAACAACACCGAAGTTGCAGCGCATTAAATATGTAGGACTAGACCCAGTTGAATGATAGGTCGCATACTTAAGCACGTAAACAAGTATAAATTGATAAACATAAACAAGCAATCAACGATAAATTAAGAAATCGAGATAAACAAACCAAACATTAAGATCTTCATAATAATGGCTAATACCCGAAGGTATTAGCCTTCAAACGTCATAATCAATACAAGAGTAATAATTTAGCCAAGGTAAACTAACCGAGTTAACGAATGATACCAAAAACTGAACGATTACAAGAGTATAGGAGATTACAAGTTGTCTCCTATGGAATTAATCACGTTGCAAGACCTCTTCTGCTCTTCTTCTCCTCTGAAAATTGACTTTTGTGGTTTAGGTATCGAAAATATGATTTAGCACACTTAAAACTCGTTTTTGAGTTTTCTATTTATAAGGTCTGGAAAATGGTCGATACGGCGTATTGGGAGTTTCTTGGAGTAGGGACCACGTTTGATATCTTCCAGAATATTTTATTTCTATATGGCTTGAATATGGCGTATTGCCTTCTTCTGGATACGGCTTATTGATCTTGTTTCCTTCGTGGTCTTTGGTGAAGTGCAGGCACAGATATGCCGTACCTTCCTTGATGGATACGGCGTATTGGTTGTCAGAACATTAATCTTCAAATATCTTTGTTTAAGCTCCAGAATGCGTGCCTTTTAGTTATCTTTCACCAAGTACTCCATAATTACTGCAATTCTCAAATACAAACGATTAAGTAACAATTCTTTGCAATAATTATATAAAATGGGTTAATTACATGGGATAAATGATGCTATAAAATAGACGTTATTTGATGTCATCACAACTCTCGATCATAGTCAGCTCGAGTTTTGCTCATGTATTGTTCCATAGTTTCCGCCATTGTTTCTGCAACTTCTTCCTCCGAATATTCTTCTTGGTCAGAAAATAGATCAAAATCAGGCGATCTTGATTCTTCAAGACTTAGTGTCTTAAAGTGCTTCCTAAATGATCAAAATTCTCGTTTCAGATCCTTTAAAGGTGTAAATAGTTCCTTCGTAGAACTCTTTGTCATGCACTACCTGAAACAAGGGATAAACAATCAGTAAGATGGGCTCATGAGAAAGAAAACACAGATATACGGAAATTGAATGCGAAAAACTAGATCTGTTACTGTATCAGATAATCGATACGCCGTATTCAATGGAACTGAATACGCCGTATTAATCTTTTGAACGAATACGCTGTATTGGAGAGAAAGTTTGATAGGCCGTATCCAATGGAAGTGGATATGTCGTATCAGGTTATCGACCAGAACAGTGTATTATGAAAAACAATTAAACACGCAAACAATTAATCACATAAATATACAAGCATATATACAGAATATACAGAATTATACACTAATCTAAATTACACAATCATAGGTTTAGATCTACTCAGAATGTAGAAACCAGCGAAATCAAATCACAAATCAAAATTCCAATACTCACTCCCCGCAACGTAGCCAAAACCTTTGATGGTGTCTTTGTGTGTTGTTAATATTTAATGAATTCAAGTTTTAATTATCTTTTTCCGACGGAAAAAACACTTTCACGGGCAGGTACCCAATCGATGGTAGTTCGTGGTATGTAGGTGTCGATCAACTATGAGTCGAGAACACTTTAATTAATAACACTTTGGTTTTTATAATCTAAGTTAGTCTAATCTATGCTAAACCTATGTTAATCCTAAATATAATTAATAAGGGGGGTTTTCAGCTTGAGAGACTAGCACGGGTTTTGTGGTGACTAAAATCAACTTAAGACACTAAAACACACGCAAGCAAATTAACAGAAGATAAAAGAGCGGTCTAGCCAAATGTAAGAAAACTGTATTAACCATTATTAATCCAATTCATAACTTGGTTGTTTATTTAGTGCAATGGGATTACGTACTTTTGAGGCGGCATATCATTTCTTTAAAGATTAAAGGCGGTCTTCTTCCTTAACCCTAGAACATGTAGAATCTGTCACAATAAAACGCATCACGCATGAAAGAGCATCCCTTATTTTGCATGATATAAATCTATCTTAGGGATTAAAGCAATGGTGATCTTGTTAAACCCTAGCTCATAGAGACTTTACCCACTTACTGCTTAATGGCTCTTTATATACTAGTAGTCCACTGTTCGAGTCCTTACCAATGGAATAAGAACGTACTCGTTGATTTTACCAATTAATTAAGAACGTACTGGTTGATGCCAAGGGTCACCTGCCAGTCCAACTAAGCTCGCAATCTAAGGGTAAAGATAGGTTATTATTCGTAATCCTATTGTTCTAGATGTATAAATCAATATATGGAGAGCCATCCCGACATCTAGATTACTTGGTCCGTATCACTAGATCCAGTTGAATGATAGGTCACATACAAAAGTACGTAAACAAGTATAAACTGATAAACATAAACAAGCAATCAACGATAAATTAAGCAATCGAGATAAACAAACCAAACATTTAGATCTTCATAATAATGGCTAATACCCGAAGGTATTAGCCTTCAAATGTCATAATCAATACAAAAGTAATAATTTAGCCAAGGTAAACTAACCGAGTTAACGAATGATACCAAAAACTAAACGATTACAAGAGTATAGGAGATTACAAGTTATTTCCTATGGAATTAATTACATTGCAAGATCTATTTTGCTCTTATTCTCTTCTGAAAATTGACTTTTATGGTTTAGGTATCGAAAATATGATTTAGCACACTGAAAACCTGTTTTTTTAGGTTTTCTATTTATAAGGTCTGGAATATGGTCGATACGACGTATTGACTGAGGTCAATACGGCGTATTGGGGGTTTCTTGGAGTAGGGACCACGTTCGATATCTTTTAGAATATTTTATTTTCATAACTTGAATACGGCGTAGTGGTCTTCCCTAGATACGACGTATTGGTCTTGTTTCCTTCGTGGTCTTTTGTGAAGTGCAGGCACAGATACGCCGTATCTTTCTTGATGGATACGGCGTATTGGATGTCAGAACAGTAATCTTCAAATGTCTTCGTTTAAGCTCCAGAATGCGTGCCTTTTTGCTAATCTTCAACAAGTATTCCATAATTACTGCAATTCTCAAATACAAACGATTAAGTAACAATTTTTTGCAATAAATAAACTAAATGGGTTATTTACATGGGATAAATGATGCTATAAAAGTAACGTTAATTTGATGTCATCACCAACTTATATATCGTACTCTGCATGCGTCAAAAGACACAAGT
>BQNB010130005.1:0-15092 GCA_026074375.1 Tanacetum coccineum | reverse complement strand
AATTTTTTTATTGAATTAATAAAAATTAAATAATTAAAAAAATTATTTTTTTTAAATATTAAAAAAGTAAAACAATTTTAAACAAATTAATTTCTTTTTAAAAAAGGCAAAGGTTCACCATACATCCTGTGGAAGCACAAAGACAAAAATACCCTTTCTGTTAGACCCACGTTAGTACTTAACGGGAACAAAATTTGCACCGTTCATCCTCACGGATGTATGGTGCCTCATTTTACTAACGAAGGGATGAAATTTGTGCTAAGTATTGACGAGGGACGTGAGACGGTCATTTCGTAAACCACAGAGATGTACTTTGCACTTTAATCTATATTATTTGATATATGTACATATCCCAACAGGGCAATGTCATGTATGGCTTTATCTAGTTATTGATTAATTGTTGCTAATGTGCTATGTATGCAAGTGAATGGTTTTTTTTTGAACGGCAGATTAAGATATATAAAAAAACTAGCAAGGCGCTAATGAGTTACAAAGACGATTGCAACCAATCGTTCCAGCTAATACAAAGATTGCCTCTAAATTTAAGCCATAAAAAAGAAACAAGACAAATATAATCGGAGATATCACTTTTCCTCATAAAATGAGAGTTGAAAGTGATATTATTTCTAAACCGCCATAAGGTCCAACAAGAAGCAGCAAAGATAGCGTAAGTGTGGTCCTTCTTTTCCTTTGAGGCGTACCATGACTAAAACCAAAGATCCCATTCACCACATGAAGAAAAGTAAGGGAATATAGAACCTGACCAAACGCGAACGGGATGCCCAACAGCAGAAGCTGTGTCACAAGAGAAGAAAGTATGGGCACTTGATTCCACAGAAACCTTGCAAACCGAGCACATAATCGAATCAATGTCTAGACCTCCGGAAGATAAGTTTAAACGATTTGGGAGCCTATCTAAAAACATCCGCCACATGAAAATGTTAACCTTTCTAGGGATAATCTTACACCATCGGATACATCGAGATAAGGAAGGCAGAGATAGCTCATCAATATGCTTCTTAACCGAATTTACCAAAAATTTGTCGTCATGAGAAAGACTCCAAATGCAAGTATAAGAATCAACAAGCTTTTCGGGCTTCAAGTTAGCGATATCATAAATAAGGGTGTCGAATTCAGCTTTTGTTCTTCCCTCATTAACCGGTCTACTCCAATCCCAAAACTAATAACAATTTGCAATGCGTTGTTAAATAAAACAGTCTTTGGTTTTTTCTAGGTGATATAATATGTTATATCTAATATAGAGAGGATCAATTTTGATTAATGATATGGACCAATTTTGGATAGAGTATGATGCAAAATGATTAAATTGTATATGATAGCTTATTATTGACGGTTACTTACTAAGCGCAAAGCATATATATTTTAGTTGTTGACCATTTTGTAGATTGTGCGGATGAGTTAAGCTCATGAGCTAGGACTTAAGAAAGTAGAAGTATTTTTATTTGTTATTTTTTTTTGAACGGCGAATTTTATTGAGAGATAAAAAACTAGCAAGGAGCTAGAAGATTACAAAGTGACAAGGTGAGGGTTTTTAAGCCACTCAATCCAACTAAAATAAGCTTTACATCTGTAACGACACCAGTAGAAAGATCTAGATTGCACTTCATCAAAAATAGCCGCCTTTGATGGAGACTCAGAACCGAAGATAGTTTTATTACGGAAGTTCCAAATATGCCACCACGTCACATAACAAACTCCTTCAAAAATACGCTTATGTTTGATCGAAAGCCGAAGACTCAAGATCCAAACCAACCATTCTTCATAAGAAGAAACTTCCATATACGGAATATTCCACCAGCTGGTGATCAAATGAAGGATATCTCTAGCAATTTGGCAAGTGAAGAAGATGTGCCTAGTTGATTCCACCGCTTTACCGCATGTAGGGCATATAATAGAGTCAATATCCATTCCACGACGAGAAATGTTCAATCTAGTTGGAAGATTATCTAACTTGATTTTCCAAGCTAAAACATTTACCTTAATAGGCACCGCTTTGATCCAACGAGTGCTAGAAGAGACCTCCGATAACGTGAACTCGTCGATCAATTTTCTAATTGAGGCGACGGTGAAATCTCCTGAACTTTGCAAGGACCAAATCCATCTATCCCTGATGTTTACGAGAGAAGTACCTTCCACCATCGCCTTCAGAGAATCAAACTGATCTTGCTCCACTCCTCCCCTAGGTTCACGACGGAAAGTGAAAGCCAAGCTGTTTTGAGATAACTTAGAAGCAACATCAATGTTTTTGCAAGATTCCAGTGCGTAAGCCCTTGGAAACAAAAATTTAAACGCAACATCCCCATGCCAAGTTTCTTCCCAAAACAAAGTATCTGAACCGTTGCCCACTTTTTTGTTAACGAAACTGAGTAAATTTAAACCCCGTTTCTTTAACAAATCCACCTCTTTAACAATGTCGAGCCAAATAGAAGGATAAGAGACTTTCACCTGTTTACCAATTTTTCCGTGATCTCCATGAATAGATTTGATGACGTTCGCCCATAGTGAAGAGTTTTGAGAAAGGAAACGCCACACCCATTTAAACATGAGAGCTCTATTCAGAGCGTATAAGCTTGAAATTCCAAGGCCGCCTTTTTCTTTAGAAGCTAACACATTTGTCCATTTCACCCAAGTCGGTTTTTTAGCAAGAGGATCAGAACCATTGAAAAAATGTGAACGAATGGATTCCATACGTTGCAGAATCTTCATAGGAACTTTGAATATAGACATATGATAAATAGGCATCGATCCTAGAACCGATTTAAGAAGGGTTAATCTACCTCCTATCGAAAGAGTCTTCATCTTCCATTTAGATAAACGAGAAGCCATTGCTTCGATCGTTTCATTCCAAGACTGGATTCTAGACATATGGCCACCCACTTTCGAACCTAAATAAGTAAATGGAGTTTTAAGAGTGACACAACCAATCTTTCTAGCTGCTTGAGCCACTTTGTCAGCATCCACATAAATCCCCATTAACTTACTTTTAGACATGTTGAGACGAAGACCTGATGCACGGTGAAAGCATTCCAAAACTTGAACAATCGTATCAAGATTTGACTCATTCCATTGACCCATGAAAATAACATCGTCGGCGTAAAACAAATGGGAAAGTTGAAGAGAGGGACTTAACATAATACCTTTGAACATACCAGCATCAACTATTCTTTGGAATGAGATGTGTAATGTTTCCATAACCAAAATGAACAAGAAAGGAGATAAAGGATCACCCTGTTTGAGACCTTTGTGGAATTGAAATTCTTCCGTAGGACTACCATTCACAATAACCGAACCCCTAGATGATCGAAGACAACTTTGAATCCAAGAGCACCATTTCTCACCAAAACCGAACCTTCTCAAAATGTCGTCCAAATAATCCCATCGAACCGAATCAAAAGCCTTTTCGAAATCCACTTTGAAAACCAAAGACTGCTTCTTTTTCGATTGACACCATTGAACAATTTCGTTTAGGATAAATGGACCATCGAGGATTTGCCTATCCGCAATGAAAGCTGATTGAACTTCATTTACGAGATCACCCAGAACGAGAACAAGGCGATTCGCCAAGATCTTGGCAATGATTTTATACATACTACCAATTAAGCTAATAGGTCTAAAGTCTTTGACCATGTTAGCATCGCGAGTTTTCGGAATCAAGGCAATAAACGAAGAGTTGCTGCCTTTAGGAAACTGACCATGATGAAAAAAACTCGTCACAGCATCAACCACGTCACTCTCTAAAATATTCCAGTAACGACGATAGAAACCGAACGTGAAACCATCGGGGCCAGGAGACTTATCGGTACCACAATCCCAAACCGCCCTTTTTATTTCATCTTTTGACACATCACACTCCAGGTCGATAATTTGATCAGGCTGTAGCGTATTTGGAAAGTTTAGATCAAGTTGGAGACGAGAATCTTGTGGGTGATCAAAACGATTTTTAAAGTGAGACAGAAATTCCCGTTTAACCAGGTGAGGGGAGTCAATCCAGTTACCATCGACCAAAATGCCACGAATGGCTAGCTGACTTCTTTTTTTATTGAGAATTCCGTGGTAGTACTTAGAATTCTCATCGCCCTCGATTGCCCATTTAATCTTTGATTTTTGGGCAGCTTCCAATGATTGAAGGTTCTCTAATTCTTGAAGGGATCTGACAACATTAGCTCTTTTGTTTACGATCTCTACATCACCACAGCCTTTGTCTATTATCAAGTCCAAATCAGCAAGATCAGATTTAAGAGTTCTCTTCCTGTTAATTGAGGACATCGTATTTCCTTTGTTCCATAAGCGAATCTTTTCTTTCAAGTGTTTCAGTTTCTTCATCAGTTTAGTCATAGCATTTGGCTCCACCACAACAGCTTCTTTCCAAGAATCTTCAACAAATTTATCAAAACCTTTAATTTCGAACCAATAATGAAAGAACCTAAATGGAACAGGTCCGTAATCGTAATGAGATTCACGCATTAAGATTGGACGATGATCAGATAAGAAGCGTTCCAATGTGATAGCAGAAATATTTGGACATGAATTCATAAGACTTTCGGAGATAAGAAAACGGTCAAGTTTGCTCATCTTGGAAGCAGATTTATGACACCAGGTATAAGAACATCCTCCTAAAGGCACTTCTTCTAAGCCCGCATTAGAAATGAACAAGTTAAACGCATTAGCTCCATGCACATTAAAAACCGAACCAAATCTTTCATCTTTTTTCCGGACTTCATTAAAGTCCCCCATAACAACAACCTCACCTGCCCACTGAGCTATCACATGAGACAAGTAATCCCACAACATCTTCTTTTCACTAAGATCTTGAGGGGCATATATCGAAATGATGAGAAGTTTAGTACCGTTAGGAATCCAATCACCTCTTACCATGACAAAATAGTCTGAGATAGTAGCATTAAGTTTGCTAAAAGATTTAGGATCCCAAACACATAAAATCCCACCCGAGTTACCAACGGAAGCACTGTGAGCATAATCAAAAGCAAGATTTCCCCAACATCTCTTGATACTAAAGAGATCAATGTTCTCCATTTTTGTTTCCTGTAAAGTTAAAAAATTAACCTTGTTAGTCACGCATAACTCCTTAACCCAATCTTTTTTGGCCTTTTGGGCAAGGCCTTGGATGTTAAGAGACATAAAGTTCATCGATTGACATCGTTCACTCCTTGGGATTTGATGATCTCTTCTATGTTTTTAATGCATCCCTCCATGTTATAGCCCATAGTATGTCCCACCTTAACCATTTCCTCCATCACTTGTAATATAGATCCACCTGTACGTGAAATATTAGATTTTTTAAAATGTCCAGAACATGTGGACTCCGCTGCATCTTCGTTGAACTTATCTTTCAGAACTTCCTCTTGAATATTGTTTAAACGCTCGCCTGTAAACTTGTTTGATTGCCCTTCTGAATTGACATTATCATTTATAGGTGTAAAACCTGGGGGGTATTTCAAACTGTCTTCCAAATTGAATTCTTTGTGGTTGTTCTCCTTATTCTTGGTGAGAAGTTTGTATATGTTGAAAGGGTCTTCTGAATGCGTCTTTTGTTTTTCTACAGAAGCATTTTCGGCATTAATGTGGATTGAGGCATCATCAAAAATTGTGTCTGGAACAGCTTCCGTATCACTATCACCTTCCAATTCTTCATCTTTTTTTAAGTCATTAATCAAATCATCATCGTTGTCCGAGTCGTCATCGTTATCCTCCATAAAATCAGGTTCCCAGCCAGGAACCTCTTTAGCTCGAACCCAAAACAATTTACCACGATAAATGATTTTAAACGACTCAAGAATATTAGATGTAATATTCGTGTTGATGCAGATTCTTTTTGTGTAGAAATTCCCGTCCTCATGAGAATCAGCATGAATTAAGGTACCCCACTTAGAAGCAATGCGTTTGAATGTATTATCAGACCACATTTTTAAAGGAACGCCTTCTATATCTACCCATGCAACCCTCCCTTCAACAAAGAAGTCAGTTGATGCTTGTTGAATCTTTGCGAACCAAGTACCAATACCCACATTAGATTGAAAAGTCTTTTTTGCCTCCTCCGATTGAAACTTGATCATTACCCAGTATCCACCCATATATTTGAGATCAATGTTGTCGAAACCTTCATTAACCAGGACCACCTTCAAGTTAGATAAGGACTCAAAGTTTTTTACCTTACCCATCAAACAACAATTGAAGTTTTGTTGGTTCAGGCATGAATCATCAAGCATCATTGCTGGAATGTTTTCTGAGTCTAGATTATGTGATTGAGAACCTTTAACCACATGAGCGTATGAATTAGAGACCCCATTTTGCCCTTTAGTTTTAAGAGGCACGCCTAAATTATGCCTGCTTTCCTCAATTTTGGCTTGATTATTGTTGTTAGCGTGAATTTTATGACGTCCGACCCACACCGTACATAAATTATTAACCAAATGATCCACGTCAAAGATTTTAATGAAACGAACAAAACCAAATCTTTTACCAGCTTTCGATTAGAAGATGTTTATTACGGGGTACATGGATTCTTGCTTATGCATAGCGTATTGGTATAATTACATTCATACAAAGGATTGCCTTGAACTAAGTCATGTACTGGTCCGCTAAAAGAAAATAAAACAACTGAAAGACTAGGGGGAAATAATTGTCTGTAGGATGATCATTGTCGTAAGAACGGTAGAATATCCCACATTGTAAATTTTCACGTCTTCCTCAAAGTAATTCAATCCACTATATTTCTAAATCATTCATACTCCTTCTGACATGTCAACACCTATATCTGTCGACAAATGAGTCAAACGCAAAAAGATTTTATTTTATAAGTTACGAAAAAGGAAAAGGGTCGAACTACGACAAAAATATCCTTGACAAAATGTGAAGAAAAAGAACTAAAAAAACAATTTCCTTTATGGTCTTAAGGTAGAGAGTAGAACCTATTATTGGTTGAATGATGCTTGTAGGGCAAAGGAATAATAGTTATAATAGATTTTTTCATTATGAATTTGTTGATTATGAATGAGAGATATCTTTGAATAATATATGGACATATCCTGATGACCAAGACTAATTCACCAAACACCAACGAGAATATCGTTCCAATTCATAGAACTAGTATTTGCTACTCTATGGATATACGACCTACTAAACTTGAGGATTTGGTCGGCTAAAAGTTTTACAAGAATTCGAAAATGATGATCACCGGGAAAATTTCACAACGGACACAAACAATTCCTTGAAAATCTACTTTCAGGAACTAGTATATTTGTACGGGAAATTCCATCATTCCATAGGCGAAAATGCTTCATGCCTAGGAACAACTAGTATCTTTGTTTTTCATAGATCGATGTCCTCCGTCCAGACATTCCTTTTCACTTTTTTATCTTCAAAGGACTACAAAACTACACGTATCTTCTGTCTTACCTACCTAGCTAGCTTAGTGTCTTGAATTTCTAATGTTTCAATTTCATTCAGTATACATTTTTATAAAAATGTATAGTAATTAAAAAGGTGTAGTGTATGAATTAAGGCTTAAGACATACGAAGATAAAGAGTTATAAGTTCTTTATATGGTATAAAAGATAACTTTTATAAAAAATTTGTACTCTCAATTTGCATCCATTATATTTATGAACTCGAAAAGAGTCTATACCATAAACGATAGTTATTTTTATCATGAAAATATACACTAATTAATAAGACCAATGCTTATTAAATCACCTAATATTCTTTAGGGTGAAGTCTAAAAATACGTAATAAACTTGTTCAAAAAGCACGAAATACGTAACAAACTAAATCTATTACTAGTATGGCCAATATTCATATCAAATTTTTCTAGCAAAGGTAATAATGTTTACCAACCGGCTGGTAACAAGTTTATCCATTACAAACCTCCCGTGGCATATTTTCTTATGTTTGACCCTAAAAAACGTTAGTTACTACATAAACGCCACAAATTCACCCCTTTTCGTTAACACAGTGACTCCCAAATAAATTAACACACACTAGAACCCCCCTAATAATCACTAAAGGAAGACAATTGAGGTTGTTTGAAATGTTATAAGGTATATTACATTCTAAATCTTTGTTTAATTGTTCAGATCTTTAATTTCCCTAATTTTTAAAGTATCAATTTGAAACCCTAATTTTCAATTTCAGGTAATTCCATGGTTGTTTTTATTCTTAACTTGTATCACGATGGGGTTTTTGTTCCAAACCCACTTAAGTACATGGAAGGAGGGTTTAAAGTTGTTAATGATATCCAGTTTGAAGATATGCGCATTGGTGACCTTTTCAAGGTTGTTACACGGTTAGTGCTTAATCCCCCTAAAGGTTTGTACTATTGTCTACCTGGTACAACGCTGACTAGAGGTATTAGGCCACTAAAAACAGAAAAAGATATGGAAGCATTTATTAAAGTAGGCTTTGAAAATGAATTTAAGGTTGAATTGTATACTAAGTGTTATGATTATGATGTTATGGGTTACACTAATAATGATAATCTTCATAGGATTGATGAGAACATAGATGAACCTGATGATGTGGGTGAGGAATATGATGAGGATCCTGAGAAAATAGATTTCCATGTAGAAGGGGAACATGATGTAGTGTTTGAGAAGTTGACTATTGATGACCCTTTCTTAACAAAACTGGTAGGTAAGGGTAATTTCATAGGAAGTAGACACGATCATATACCCTCATTAAGTGGTAAATACATCCTTGAAGAAAATGATCCTAATGATAATCTTATAGATGTTGAGTATAAGATCAAAAAGGGTGTTAGGTATCCTTCCTATAACCCTGAAACAGCTTGGGATGAGTTTCAACCAATACTTGGCATGAAATTTGAAAACCCACTACAGTTAAAAAATGCACTAGTTGATTATGGTGTCAAACATGGATACCAGTTGTGGTTTTATAAGAGTGACAATAAGTCTTTACTTGTATATTGTGGTAGAGATATAGAGTTGGGTAGATGTGCTGGTAGGAGAGGAATGAATAAGAAGAAAAAAGCTGTAGCAGAGGGTGATAAGGTGAAAGGAAAGAAAGTTGCAGATGCTAGTGATAACAAACCTGTGAAATGGACAAGAATGAGGGTGCTTGAACATAAAGGTCATCATTGTCCATTTAGGCTTTGGGCTAGTTGGATGAGTAGTGAAAGGTCTTTTCAGATTAAGTCATTGTACTCAGATCATAGGTGTACTAGAAACTACAACATGGGCTCACTAGTTACGTTTAGGTGGATAGCAAGACATTATGCAAGGGATATTATATTGAATTCGGGTATTTCATAAAAGTTTATGAGGGAAGATATAAGAGAGAAGTATATGGTTGATGTCTATCTAGGACAATGTAAGAGATCAAAGCAATGTGCCTTATATGAACATAATGGAGGCCTTATTAAACACTATGGGAAACTGTAGGAATACCGACAAGCAGTACTTGATTCAAATCCTGGTTCGACCCGTCCCATAGATGTAGATGTGCAGGATAATGGACAGAATCGCTTTCATAGGTTTTACATGTGTTTCAAGGGTGTGAAGGATGAATGGTTATCTGGGTGTAGAAATGTGATTGGAATTTATGGTTGCTTTATAACACACGTGTGTAAAAGTGAGTTGTTGACTGCCATGGGAAGGGACGCGAACAATCAAATGTATCTGATAGCATGGGCGATAGTTGATGTTGAAAACACAAACAATTGGTGTTGGTTTTTATCTTTATTGGCTGATGATCTACAACTAGAGGAAGGGCTTGGATTGACAATAATTTTAGATTCTCACAAGGAAACTTCCATTTCTATTATCAATTTAACCCATCTCATCCTTTGTATCATAATGGGTAACTGTTTTGTATTTTTGTAGGGTTTAATTGAAGCAGTGAAGATATGGTTGCCACAAGCTGAACACAGGCACTACACGCATCATGTGTATGCAAATTTTAAAAAGAAATGGACTCGTCTACACTATAAAAGGTTGTTTTGGGGTGCAGCTACATCTACCCTTGAGCAAGATTTCACAAGTAAGATGAGGGAGATAAGAGCTCTGGATGAGGGGGCTTATGGTGTAAGGCTTATTTCCAAACAGCTACAAGTTGCGCTTCTTTTGAGAATGGAATATCAGAGTCATTCAATGCTCAAATACTTTCTGCTAGAGGTAAGCCCATAATCACTATGCTTGAGGACATTAGAGTATATATTATGCAAATAATTTGGCATATGAGTAAGAAAGCTTCTGCATATGATGACATAATAACACCATCCATTAGAAACCATTTAGAATTATTGAAAGATAAACAAAGGAAGTAGACTGTTTTTCCTAGTGGGTACCAAGTAGTTGAAGTCAGAAAGAGGGATGAGGCATATGGTGTTAATCTGATAAGTAGGGAATGTAGCTGTAGGTTATGGAACTTAAGTGGGGTACCCTGTATACATGTTGTTGCAGCATTCATGCATTTTAAGTTAAATCCATATATTGGGGTTAGTAGTTGGTATTCTCAGTCTAAATGGTTTGATACATATCAGTTTTCCATAAAACCAGTTTATGGGTCTAAGATGTGGCAGTCAATCATTAATACACCACCACTTCTACCAATTGTCAAGACAATGTCTGGGAGGCCTAGGAAGAACATGATCAAGCACCTTAGTGAGCTTGATGATCAGCATCATGTTAGTAGAGTTGGAAGGGTCGTAACTTGTCAAAAGTGTTGGAGGCCAGGTCATAACAAGAGTTCTTGTACTAATCCTAGAAGAGATAAACCATATGAAACTGATATACCACCAAGGCCACAAAAAAGCTGTGTAAACACCACAAGTAAGAACAAGAGAGGTGGTATTAGTGTCAATGATGTTTTCAAAACACAAAAAGAAGTAGGGGAAAGCAGTAAGAGAGTTGGAGGGACTGCAAGCAAGAGGGGTAGGGGTTGTGCCAGGGGTTCTGGAACAATGGGTAGTGGGACAGCAAGCAACAGGGGTAGGGGTTGTGCTAGGAGTTTTGGAACAATGGGTAGAGGGACTACAAGAAAGAGGGAAAAGGGTTGTGCTAGGGGTTCTAGAACAATAGGTAGGGGTTCTAGAACAATGGGTAGGGGTTCTGCAACAGTAGGTAGGGGTTCTATAAGAGGTGGGCAATGTTGGGAATCTACTCCATGATTCTCGCATCAAAGGGGTGGGACGCAAGGAAAGATTTGAAATGATAGCTAACATTACAGAAGGTAACATACTTCTTATAAATTTACAACAATGTAGGACTGTTACGGAAATTTGTTAATACAAAAAGTATTAAACTTTGGAAATAATGAATAGCTATGTAAAATCAAATTCACAAAAAGAAAAGAAAGCTATGACATAAGATGTTATAGTCTTAGAGGTGATGGAATGAGGAGGAAAGGCTCATGCAGATAATGAACCCAGAGGCTTGGATTCAGATTGGTGAACATAATGGAAGAATTTACCAAAGACTGGACCAGAGTTTAACACAAGATTAAGCGCCGTCAAAGGACCTACACTTAGTGTACTAGAAGCAGTTGATGAAGCAATTCAAGAACATAATGACGGTCTTCCTTCAATCTCAGAAGGTCAATTTCATAACCTAAACCAAGCTAATGGTAACTCTGAACACCCAGTTTCACAGCATGCACCAACCCTTTTGGAAACTACTACTGAAGAAAGTCACACACCCCAAGCACCAATGGAAAGACCAAGCCACAGATCATGCCAAGGGGTAAATCAGAAAGGATTGCCAAGAAGAGGAAGTTTAACTATCCTGCAGATGGTACTGGCAAGACTCCAGACAAACCCTTCAGTCTCTAAATGTATCTGTGACTTTGTTTCACTACTATTGTATCAAAACTTCTTGTGGTTCTGTCTTAAAATTGATAGATATGTGTGCAAAACATAGCACAACTTTTGTAACAACCCTAGTGCTTGTAAACACTTAATCTTTTGCCTATCTATCTATGCAATTTTAATGCTATTGTGTTTAGTCAAATGTCAAGTGTCAAGTGCAATTTTAATGCCTATCTATCTGTGTAATGTATATGTGCAATGCCTATCTATCTATGCAATCTTGTCTTGCTGCAATAAACACTTGTCTCAAATTACATTACAAACTTCTTTCTTCTGATACAAAAGTGCTAATACATTGTTTCATACATTCAAAAGTGCTAATACATATTCATACATTCAGAAGTGCTAATACATAGTTCATACACCCAAAAGCGCTAACAGCCTAACATTACACTAACATAGAAACTTCAAAGAACAACTAACAAAAACAAGACCATTACACACAAAAGAAACAGTAGGAATGTAGAAATCTTCCTCAAACGACCCACATCTGATTTTGCTCTTTTAAGTTCATCAACCATGTTTGAATTTGCTTTTAGTTCTTCTTCCAAAGCTGCAATCCTTTGTTGCCTTTCAATCTCCCTCTCATGTTGATTGACCTCATGTTCAAACAAGTCTCTTTGATTTGGATTCATACTCACATACAACTCGTACAATGCGGTTTTATATCAATCACCATACAACTCTCCATCAATCCAATAAAAATCATCACACATTTGATAAGAAGACTAACAAAAAGAAAGTAATAAATTTATAAAATATAGGCAAAATAACATACTTTATAACACAAACGAAACTACAAATACCGATGGTCTTGGGAAAACAAGAAAACGACGCCCCGGATTTCTCTGAGTCCATGATACACGTCTAGCCAAACGAATGTTGCATTTGCAATGAGTTGGGAGAACTCGATTACATGATCGATTGCCACTGTGGGAAGAAGAAGAAGCCATTGCAATGTAATTAGGGTTAGGGTTTCAAAGTGGGTGTTTATAGTTTGGGAGAAAATGAGTTTTGAAATGGGTGAAATTTGTGGTGTTTAGGTAGTCAACTAACATTATATACGGTCAAACGTAAAAAATATGCCACGTAAGGTTGTAACCGGTTAACTTGTTACCAAAGGGTAACATTATCTACTTTGTTGAAAATTTGAATGAATATTGGCAATACTAGTAATAGATTTAGTTTGTTACGTATTTCGTTCTTTTTAAACAAGTTTATTACGTATTTTTAGACTTCACCTTATTCTTTAAAATAAGGTTTAAATAACTATTTGTGTGCAATTGAGCCATGCTTTTGGGGAGCACGTCACTGTTGGATAAGTTATTGCAAATACCCAAAAATAGATTAATTAAAAACCACTACAATCCAAACTCAACAGAATCGAATGTCCGATTGTGGAAATTTTCTTACGTAGGTCAATAATAAAATAATCCCTGTATTATTAAGCTACACCAATAATGCATTATATGTGAATAATGTATGTATGTACGTCTTTTTGGTGAGCTTAATATTTAAACTTAAAAACACTGAAAATATATGATTCGTTTGTCGTTAGCAGAGAAAAAGAAGGCTTGGAATATTTGTTTGCGCAGGTCACAATCACCAAATTGGAAATTTAGTAATCAAATACTTTATGATTGCTTTTGCTTATAAAAATGTAAACTTACCTTTCTAAGATTACAATGTCGATGATGTAAATTTGATTGACCAGTCTCCCAAAAATAGGCCAGTGATGTAATATAAATTAACCTAGAAAAGATATACATTTTTCTATCTAATGAAAAGATTTTGTAACTTAATATAAGGGAATTCCCTATTGCTACATGTTAAATATCATGACAATTTCATATTTACACAACTTAAACATGATAATGTTATATTTACCCAAAATGTGTTTTAACTACATTAGATACCATGCATTCAAAAATTGTAATTTTTTTGTATATATGACATTTTATGTTTATATTAGGTATATATGAAATTATCTCTTAAATATCTACTAGCATGGTACCAGCGCAAAACAACGGGTTTGGAGGCGAATGTTGTTTAACGATTTCTTATTTTACGTTTTTTTTTTCGAATATTGTTTATCGATTTTCTATAATGGATGATAACGTTTAGAGATTGCTATTATTAGTAATAATTAAAATAAAATTTTAAAATAAGACATTAAATTGGAGGTCTGTTATCTGCTCTAGATGTAAATTCAGTTTACATTATTACAAAGTGTGTTATCTGAGTTTTTTAAACGTTTCATTTTGGGAAGATCTGAAATACATTATAATGTAGTATATATATTAAACTTAAATTATTTTTATTTACGAAGTTTTTTTTTTAAATATGAACATGAGTTTGTTTAAATAAATATTTTTTTTATAATAAATCAATCAGCAGTTCATCTATAATTTTCCTTAACATATGTCATTATGAAAAAGATATGGAGTACTTGATAAAATTTGAGGTTGTGATAATCATGAAATGACAAACCAAACATTTATACATTAAATTGCAGCTGTTACAAATTTTTTAATTTTTTTTTGGATTTTTGTGCCTAAATATTGTTTCCTTTATAAAAATCTTTCTAAAATTGAAAATGTACTGTAACACATTTTACTTTTAGATTTTTATATGAATCTCAAACAACACTCTTATTTTAAATATGCAGGTTGTTGTATATGCCAAAACAGTATTATTGAATTCATAAAGTTTGTTTTTTCATTGTGATTAAATATATATTATTCGGTTTGTACGATTTTCTTTTTGTTGTGGAGTGATGAGTCCTTTAAATTATATCGATCAAAACAACGTATGGTTAGGGTAAGAACATAACTAAAATTCGCCAACTAAAGGATGCATGATGTATAATTCCAGTGGTTGTATTTGGTAAAACTAATCAATCATCCAAACATTTTAAATACTTTCTAAATAATATGGTTGAATCTTTATCCCCCTGGTCGTTTTTATTGTTACTAGTACTTGTTTAATCTTTAATCTTGTATATTAGGGAATTGAAACGACTAAAGATGCAGCTTCATTCATTAAAAAAATGGAACAAATGGGAAATGTGTTAAAGGTCTCGTCTCAATTAATCAGTGTGTACGTCGAGTCGTTACTTATTTTGTTAACAAATTCAAATTCGGAGGCGAGTGCTAACTTTAGGATCCAAGTAAGTCAGTAACATCGTAATAATATTCTTATTTCAGTTGATATAGTTTGGTTTTACTTGTTG
>BQNB010130004.1:4204-19015 GCA_026074375.1 Tanacetum coccineum | reverse complement strand
CGACTAATAACTTGGAAAAGTAGCCAAGCGTTTATCCAAGGGAATAAAAGAATCAATAGCCTTGATAAGTCCCGGTTCTCACCAATTTTTATATTTACACAACTACTCTAAAATTATTATATATATATATATATTTTTTTTTAAACATGCTTGACTTCCTTTATTTATCAACAATGGGATCATAGAATGAGAAACGTTCGTAGAATAATCCACGGACGTCCTGACGGATAATTTCATCGTCCCCGATTTTTTCACAAGTCCCAAGCTAAGCAATTAAACAAGATCATTGTTGTAAACCCCCGTATTTAAGGTCACTACTATTTCTAATCTCATAATTAATTTATAAATTTTAAACAAGTTGCTCTTATTTACATTTAGACATTTTATTGAAATCGTCGTTTTAATTAATTACGAGCTATGCTTAAAACAATTATTCGTCTTGAACCTTACGTAAATTAAACTTTTCAGAAAAGTATCCCGTTTAATGTAGAATTATTTTTATCATATTCGTTTTCACCTCGTGGTTTCGTCTTAACTCTCGTTTTATTTTACGTTGATACCCGTTAGCCTCAAAACTACCTACCTATCTTAAAATTTATACCTTAAACATCAAAGTTTATAAAATTATAAACCTTAAACATGACACCACCACCTCATAAGGTGGCGTGGCATTTGGAGAAACAAAGGCAAGACATTTGTCTTGCTTAGACAATAACCTTGCATGTGCAAGTCTTTCAAAACCACCCATCACACTTCACTTCTCATAGTTAAGAAAAATTTTCACACACATCTCTTGTTTTCTCTCCCTTTTTGCCGAAATCCATCACCACCATAACACCAAATTCTTACAAATTTTACCCTATCTATAATAACCTACTAGTGAATATGACTACCTAGTGTGGTTTCCTATACTTTTTGATGTGATTAAAGGGTGTTTTCAAGGAAGTTTATATATATTTTGGGGCTGAGTTAGAAGAATAATATGAAGATGGTCATGCATGTTAAAGAAATGATGTCCTAGTGAAGCTTGGTGGCTAGGAAAACTTGTTGTTAATAACTATTTTGGGTGATCATTGTAGTGAGCCATCTTTTTCTTTCATCAACTTTTCCTAAATTTTTCTATAAATTTTTTGATATTAATTACTTGTTATGAAAATATATATTGTTGAGTATGGATAAGTTTTAGGAATGTGGTTGTGGGTCTTTGCATAAAGAGTTGATTGTGTTTTAAATGAGTTAGAAATTAGTTTGGTTTGGATTTATAGAGGCTGTTTTGGAACAGTAGCAAAACGTGTTGTTTTCTCAAAATGTTTGGCTTAGGGTCTGTAAACAAAATTTATGGGTGGATAGATATATGTCTTGGCATGATGTGATAGTTGGATGATCAACCAATTATTATTATTGAGTGAGATATGGTCAAAATACTAAAATGGGTCAGTTCTGGACTTTGGTTTAGAAAACGTATTAAACACCAGGTTAATGAGTTAAATGTTTGGGTTTTAAAGCATGGGTCAATACTAGACATCATAGGGAATAATAGCACAGATGGCCCCACATCCATTGCTATCCTAGATTAGGAGTTATGATTAAAATGGCAAAAGTAAGAAATTCAGTCAGCTTTCTGTTTTGACTTAGGTTGAGTAAAAATCTATTTCCCATGGATTGGTAAATGGTATGAGTGATTGGCTGAATGTTTTGAAAACTAGACTTCAAGGGCTTTCCAAGGGTGAAAACCTTGAGTTTATACCATTTATAGATTGGTAGATACAGGCCCCTAAACATGAGCTAATTCCAGAATTGCGACTTTTACGTCTTGACTAAAAATGACAAATGTGTAGATAACCATACCTAAAATTGGAATTAAACGGCGAAATTTGGTAGATGTTTAATTACATATAAGAACAGGTCATGTGTCAATTTGGGATTCAAAATAACTTTAGCTAAGTCAAGTAAGCCATGTTACGCATATCTTAGAACATACCATATATTCGTCAAACTTTCTTACCTAATTATTTAGTGTATATTATAACAAAGACCGTCACGTATTTTGGTGGTCGTAAGGGATTTATCTTGTCCAAGACTTATTAAACTCTGATCTCTTTGATATCCTTCGGTGAGTTCATTAGACCTCAGCCTTTAAACTTTTTAATGTTTATTGAAAACGCCGCGAGGGAGATACATGCATGTTTTTAAAATTGACACAAGATTGTTTGGATGTATGCTGGACTCCCGTGTCCTGAATTAAATTTGCACGTAGTACCTATCCGCCATAAGTCCCCAAATTTCATGAACCGCTTAAATTGCTTGATAGCGAGCGCTAATTACATTAAATAGATATCTAATGGGGTTGACATCCCCCGTCCGGGGAGGGTTTTTTTTATTTTTTTTTTGGGAACCATTTTGTGGGAACACCCTTGAACGGACGATTTGTGATTAGAGAAATGAGGTATATTAGCGATGATACCTCGTGTGGGGGCAAAAAAATTATTTATTTCATATGGTAATTTATTTACATATTGTACTTGATGTTAACAGCTGAGTGTCATGAGCACGTGTGGCAAATAATTATATAACTTGTTTGATCCACAATGTTATATGATGATGTATAAAAATAAAACTTGTGTTCATGTTATTGGGTTTACATGTGAAAAACTCTATGAATTCACATCAACGTTTCGTTGACTTATTAGCATTTTATCTCAGTAATCAAGGATGATGGATGACTTGGAGTTCACAGAGGAGGGTCTATGCGTGTCCTATGTTTTGAACTTTTAAATATCCCCGTGTTAAAAATGTGTATGTACAATTTGTTATTTTGTGAAACACGATATTAGATGGGTACTTTAGTGGTACTAATGGTTTACAACCATATTGCGAATATAGGGACATTGTTTCAAAAACTGTTATTTTGGGTACAAGTGTTAATTATAACAGTTCTCTTTGAGTCTGTTTCTTTATGAATTATGTGTGATTGGACTATGAAGTAACACTCCATATAGTTTCCCTGCGCTGTCCCCGAGAAATGCGGGTGTTAAAGATTGGTACCCAAGAGAGCCATAAGGTCATAAGAGAACTAGGTCAACTTTTTATAAAACCTAAACATGACTATTTTTTTTGGGTTACGTACAGCCAAAAGACTCCTCCGTGACATTTCATCCAGTCAACCTGTAAGTTATTACTTATTAAAGTATGATTATGTGCTTTAATAATTGTGTTAATCTATTGATGAGATAGTATTTATGAATGTAAATTACTATAATATATATATGAAGATATAATACATATGGATTATTATGTTAACAAAAGAGATTTGTTTATGTAAAAAGATTAAATGAATAATTATTCATGGTTATTGGAATTATTTTGATGAATATTTATTTCATACAGTATTTTATATATAAGTTGATTTTACGATATAGGTGACCTATATGTTATTATTTGCATGATTCCAGATAATCTTGGCAAAGTACCCTCAAAGATGATCCTAACGACGACGGTCTCCTGCTAATGTCCTGCGACCTGCAAACCTCGAAATGAACCCGTAGGTCATGGTTATGAATTTCACCCAAGTTTGGGGGTAATTATCCCGTAATAAATCAAAGATGATGGATAGAAAAAGACGCCGGAAGAGGATCCGGAAGAAGACCCGAAGAGGATCCGGAAAGAATCGGAAGAAGACGCCGGAAGAGGATGCAGAGGAAAATAATGAGACGACTGGGAAATGGATCATGAGTCGGAAGTAATTGAGCCCTTACACAGGTGACGACTTGAATAGATCTAAACCACCACCAGTTTCCTGAAGACGAAGAGAACCTCCTACTCTCCTGTTATCCGCCGAATGCTGATGGTTAGCCTATCCCTTCCCCATTGCTGACGTTTGGTCAGAAAACATCCATTTTCGTGGGAGATTCGTGATCCTACCTGCAAATCTTGTTTGACTGGAATTCAAAGGTAGTTCCTACCGAATTCCCATGGTCCAAATTTGGGGTACTATTTTGGGAGAGGAGGATGAGGGATATGGAAAAATTAATGATGGAAAGGATCGATACTGAAGGAAGAATAAAAAGAAAATTTAAGGAACAAGATCGTCATTTTGTGGGCCTAGGTTGTGACAATATTGAGATAGATCGTACGGTGAGGAAGACGATGTCGAATTTGTCTGGAGTGAAGAAGTTGGTCAAGGATTTGAGTGATCGATTCGATGATAATGAAAGAAGCAGGTTTTCAAGTATAAGAAAATTCCCGGAGGAAGATGTGTGGTTAGTGAAAGGAACAAAGAAGGACTTTTAACGCGAGAAATTCGTGAGTGAATAATATGTGTCGAATGCATCAAAATAGTGTCAAAAGTCTGAAGATGATTTTCCTGTGCCTTCCGTTCGCAGTCAGAAAACCACCTGTTGAGCCCTTTGCTCGATCTGCCCCTGTTCCGCGTTTTGATGATCCCTATGTTGTTGCTAGAGATGCTGCTGCTGCTGTTACCACCTCTGACAGTGATGATGATAGATTGATACCAGCCCCCATGGACTCGCAGCCATTTATGAGCCGCGTGGATCAACCTACGTGACATCACAGTAGTTCTAGTATCATTTTAGCATTTATATGTTTTGGAAATCACTAACAACCGGTTGGGGGTATACATGTCGGTTTGTAGGATTCGTACTAATGATTGTAATGGCATGCGCCATATTTTTGTGAAACAGATGCAACCATGTACTGAAATCTTTGTGATGAATGACTAATGGCTACTTTGACGTTCTACTTGATGTGTTGTGATTTCTTTTATGTTGTGATTATTTGTACATGTTATGATCATATCATTGTATGAGTACTCATTTCATTTCTTTACGTTATGGTTAAGTTGTTTGTAGTACATGTTATGGAAAATATCATGGTATAAAAGCTTATTGAATTTGTTTGTGTGGTGATCAAGTTGTTTTGTGCAAGATATAGATAAGTCAGGTAAGTGAAAACTCACGTGATCCTTCTTTGTGTTGTGACAGAACTATGCCACCTAAAAGAAGCTCAAGAGGAGACCCACCTCCCCAGTTGACACAGGACACCGTAAATCGTATGATACAGGAAAGTGTTGAAGCCGCCATCCGGGCTGAGCGAGAAAGAGTTCGAAATGAAGCAAATCGTGCTGGAGGACCTAATGTTGCTCCCGTTGCTCGGGAATGTACTTTCCGCAGACTTCATAAAGTTGTAGCCCAACTACCACTTTCGTGGAAATGAGTGAGGAGCCGTAAGGTCCTAATCAGATGGATTGAGAGACGGAGATGGTTTTCACTGTTAGCAAATGTACCAGAAGGTAACAAAGTGTGTTCGCATGCTAGCCAAAACCATTTGTCCAGGATCGGCCCAGACATGGTGGAACTCACAAGTGCACTTTGTGGATGAAGCCGTGACAGGGAAGACATTGGTCATAAATGAAGGTAAATGATGACGGAGGAATTTCCCTCCTGAGGAGATCCCAAAGGATGGAACTATGAACAAGGAACTTAAAGTTAAGGATATGGAAGTCTCCTCTTTATACCACCATCACCCGTTTTTAATGAACTAGTGCATTACTGTGTCCCGGAATGGTGCCCAACGGAACAAAAGAAGGTTGAGGCCTTATCCGTGGATTGTCTGAAATATTAAAGGGAAGTTAACATCGTCTGAAACCCAACAACTATGAACAAAGTTGTGCGGATGGCGCACACTTTAATGGAACAGAAGGTCAAGGCAAGAGCAGAGAGAGAAGCTGATAACAAGAAAAGGAAGTGGGAAAACTTCCAAGGAAGCAGTAGTAGTGGTGGTGGGAATAACAATGGTAACCGAAACAACAACAACTACTCCAACAACCGTAACTACAACAACAACCGTAACAACAATCAAAACCAGAACCGAAACACCAACCGAAACAACCAAAACAACCAGAGGCAGGGCAACGCTAGAGCAATGACAAATGCTGGAAACCAAAACACCAATGAAGCTGGGCAAAACGTGAAGTGTAACAAGTGCGGGATGCAACACTACGGAAACTGTCCAATCAAATGCAATAAATGTGGGAAAATTGGTCACAAAGCTAGGGAATGTTGGTCGAAGGAGGTAGCAGACATGGTGCAGTCAAAACACAACCGATTGTGACATGCACGGGTTATTTTTGGGTTGTGGGGAAAAAGGCCACATTAAGGCTAATTGTCCTGCGAGGAACAACCCAGGAGGAAATGGAGCCCGTGACCAGAACTTAGGACCAAATGTGGTGACGGGTATGTTCTTACTTAATAACCGTTACGCTAAAGTTTTATTTGATTCAGGGTCCGATAAAAGTTTTGTGAATGTTGCTTTTAGCCATCTGATTGATATAGAACCCGTTAAAGTAGACCATAGCTATGAAGTAGAATTAGCTGATGGAAGAGTGGTTAGTACCAATACTATTCTAAGAGGTTGTGCTTTGAACTTAGTAAACCACCTATTCGAAATTGACCTTATGCCCATAGAACTGGGAACTTTTGACGTAATTATTGGAATGGATTGGTTAGTCTTGCATGACGCTGTCATTGTGTGTGGGAAGAAGGAAGTACATGTGCCCCTTAAAAAGAGGACATTGGTAGTAAAGGGTGATGATGGTGTGTCTCGATTGAAAGTGGTGTCGTGCATGAAAGTCAAGAAGTATGTAGATCGTGGAAGTTATTTGTTTGTTGCTCAAGTCGTTGAAAAAGAACCAGCTGAGAGACGTCTGGAGGATGTGCCTGTTATTTGTGAATTCCCAGATGTATTTCCCGAGGACTTGCCAGGACTCCCTCCGTCCCGACAAGTGGAGTTTGTGATTGAATTGGTTCCAGGAGCCGCTCCTGTGGCGCGTGCGCCTTATCGATTAGCACCGTCAGAAATGAAAGAATTGGCTAAGCAGTTCTGCAAGAGTTACGATAAAGGAATTTATTCGACCTAGGTTCATCACCGTGGGGAAGCTCCCATTATTGTTTGTAAAGAAGAAGGATGGATCGTTCGCATGTTCATGAGACAAATCGTGAATTAAACAAAATTGAACACTTCAAGAATCCGCTATCCCTCTCCCAGGATCGATGATCTATTTGACCAACTCCAATGCTCGAGCGTAGTACTCGAAGATTGTGATTGAAAATCGATCACGTGCTATACAACTCAAACTTCGTGTTCTAGAAAAGGATATTGCCCCCAATTCAACTGGCATTCCAGCGACTCGCTATGGCCACTATACAAACGAATTTCAAGTAAAGGCCATTATGATTGACAAACGCATATAAGCAGCCGCCGTATTTATGAGTATTTGATGTAATCCGGGAAAGTATGCCGTGTACCTCGATATAAAATTTGTAATTGTGTTTATCGACGACATCCTTATTTATTCCAAGAACAAGGAGGAGCATAAAGAACACTTAAGAATTATTCTGGAATTACTTCAGAAGGAGAAGCTGTATGCAAAGTTTTCAAAATGTGAATTTTGGTTAGATTCCTGTGCAATCTCGGGTCACAGTGATTAATAATCAGGGTGTTCACGTGGACCCAGCAAAAGTTGAAGCAATCAAGAGTTGGTCTGCTCCGAAGTCACCTGACAGAGGTAAAAGCAAGTTTCTTTTAATGGTTAGCTGGCTATAATCGGAGATTCATGCGAGGGGTAACTCCTTAATCGCCAAGCACTTACCAAGCTAACTCAAAAGAATAAGACTTACGAATGGGGCGAAGAAGAAGAGGAAGCCTTCAGCTGTTGAAGGGTAAATTTGTGTAGTGCTCCTATTTTGGCATTGCCAGAAGGATCCCGAAGATTTTATTTGTGTAAGTGATGCTCATTTGAAAGGTTATGGAGCTGTATTGAATTCAGCGTGAGAAGGTCATATCGCGTTATGCATCCCGACAATTAAGGACCATGAGGAAAACTATTGACCCAAGATTTGGAATAATTGGGTGCGGTAGTTTTTGCTCTGTAGACTGTGAGGGCATTATTTGTATGGTGCACGAAGTGCAACGTGTTTACGGATCATAAAAGCCTTCAATATATTTTGTAGGCCCAGAAAGGAACTGAACATGAGGCAGCGAAGATGGATAGAACTCTTAAGCGATTATGATTGTGAAATCCGTTATCACCCGGGAAAGGCTAACGTGGTAGCCGATGCTCTAAGTAGGAAGGAAAGGGAAAAGCCCTTGAGGGTGAGATCTTTGATGCTCACGGAAACATGAAAGACTTAATGCAACAAATTTACTTGAAAGCATCAAGTTGAATCCCTAAAGGAGGGAAATGTGAAGAAGGAAAATCTTGGAAGGATGCAAAAGCAAATCTTTGAAATTCGCACAAATGGAATAAGGTATCATGATAAGCGCATATGGTTGCCGCTTTATGGAGGATTAAGAGATTTAATTATGCATGAGTCGCATAAATCCAAATATTCGATTCACCCGGGGTCTACTAAAATGTATCAAGATTTGAAGAGGTTGTATTGGTGGCCGAATATGAAGGCTGATATCGCTACATATGTCGAAAAGTGCTTAACATGTGCCAAGGTTAAGGCGGAACACATGAAACCATCAGGCTTGCTTCAGCAACCGGAAATTCCCGAATGGAAATGGGAAAAAGTGACCATGGATTTTGTGTCTGGACTTCCAAGGACCCCAAGCGGTTATGATTCGATTTGGGTCATCGTAGACCGACTGACCAAATCAGCTCACTTTTTACCAATGAAGAAGACCGATAGCATTGAGAAGCTTGCTCAGTTGTATCTGAAGGAGATTGTGTGTAGGCATGGTGTGCCCGTGTCGGTTATTTCTGACAGAGATAGTTTGTTCACGTCAAGGTTTTGGGTATCTCTCCAAAAGGCCTTGGGGACTCAATTGGACTTAAGTACCAGGTGCTTACCCACCCGAAACCGATGGCAAAAAGCGAGATGTGGACTATCCAAACATTTGGAAATATGCTTCGGGCAATGTGATTGATTTTGTGAAGTAGTTGGATAGACAAAAACTTGGCCTTAGTTGAGTATTCTCTTACAATAATAGTTATCATGCATAAGCATTAAGGCCGCTCCGTTCGAAGCTTTGTATGGCATATTTTCTAAAACTGCAAAATCCGTCACAACGGAAAAGGTTCTAACAAAAATAGGCACATTCATTAAGGCTCCTACAACATTATTCCCTTTGTACACCATTTTATCTTTCATTATTAAATTATGAAACTTTTTTGCATCACATTGACGTACAATAATAGGAAGAAGTTGACGTGAGTAAATTCAAATCCTATCATGCACGAAAACTTTAAGTTGTGAGCACAGTCTATATGGATCTTCTTATCAGAGTCACAATAACTAGGGTAATCATCAATTCCAGTATCAAGATCTTCATCCCTAGTTCTAAATTCCTCAATTACCTCACCTTCCTCAATGGTGGGCATCAAATCATCTCCTTGATTTCTCCTAAGCTCATATGGTTCATTTAGATCATTTAATTCAATGTAATCTTCCAAGAAAGGGTCTAATGATCTATTTAACACCAAAGTTTCTCCCATAAGCCTAGCTTCTAAATCAAGTTCCATTCTTTCTCTCAAACTTAGCATGTAGACCCTCTTAATTAAACTACTAGCAGGTTTAACACTTTTGAAAATAATCTTTTCTTCCCCAACTCTTAAAGTAATCTTTCTCTTGTAAACATCAATTTTAGCACGGGCGGTAGACAAAAATGGTCTTCCGAGGATCAAGGGCACTTTGATATCCTCGGGCATATCAAGAATTATAAAGTCTACTGGGAAAGTAAATTTAATAATCTCATAATTAATTTATAAATTTTAAACAAATTACTTTTATTTACATCGAGATATTTTATTGAAATCGTCGTTTTAATTAATTGCGAGCTATGATTAAAACAATTATTCGTCTTGAACCTTACGTAAATTAAACTTTTCAGAAAAGTATCCCGTTTAATGTAGAATTATTTTTATCATATTCGTTTTCACCTCGTGGTTTCGTCTTAACTCTCGTTTTATTTTACGTTGATACCCGTTAGCCTCAAAACTACCTACCTATCTTAAAATTTATACACTAAACACTAAGATTTATAAACATTAAACTCAAAAATTACTTGCACCACCTCCTTGGTGGCGTGGCATCATATGGATGAAAGGCAAGACACTTGTCTTAACCTTTCATCCTAGCCTTGCATGCATAAACCTTACAAACCATCCAACTCTTCATTCACTTCTCCCATTGTTTTACAAAAACTACACACACTCTTTGTTGACCCTTGTCTTGCCGTACACCATCAACACCATAACACCTATTCCATCAAAAATTTACTCAACCTAAATATTGTAACTAGTTGATATGAATACCTAGCTAGTTTACTTCATTTTTCAAAGTGATCAAGTGGGGTTTTGTGCAAGATTTTATACACATTAGGGGCTGAATTAATTCAAGTAATCATAGGGTCAATGCATGGAGAAATGATGGTGATCTAGGGGTATTGGGTTAAGATTTAAGGCTTGGTGTAAAAGAGTCACATTGTTTTTGGGTGAAAATCATCACTTGCATCATCTAGTGGGTATAAACCTTTACTTATTTCTAGTTATTCTTGTATTTTCTTGTAATTTATTTATAAATGTAATTGTAAATGTGATGAATATGATGATCAAGAGTTTATTGGGGTTTTGTGTGTATTAGATTAGGTTAAAAATGGATAAAACTAACTTAAAACATGGTGAAAATCACTAGAAAAATTAGGGCAGAATTGAACAGAAAGTTTGACACTTTTGTGTATGATAAATAATTGATTTGACTTATCTAAGTTGTGGACAATTGTTTTATGAGCTAGTAGCAATTTGAATCAGCACTTGAAAGTAAAAATTGAGTGAGATATGCAAGTTTTACTAAAAACTATACAATCTGACCTTGCTGTCTTGTTTGGATAAAAAGTGCTAGCTACGAATTTAATTGGCTAAAACTAGAAAGAGATGAAATATAGCTAAATATATGAAGAACTATAATCAATTGGATGGTTTCTCAGATCATTATAGTTTGAAAATGGTGTCAAAAATGGTAAAAGTAAGTTTTCAGCCAAAAATTGTAAATTGACTTTTGTATGAAAAAGTGACATTAAGTATATGATAACTCAAAATAAAGTATAGAAATAACTTATAATCTATAATGTACACTTAAATATGAAACTAGAAATGTAAATAGTATAAGTACATTATTTATAGTTAAAGAGATACAACTATTTTTATAAACATAAACCTATATAAAACTTTTACGTCTATATCCGTACCAAAAGTTATAAAGCGTTTTTGCGAACTTATCTAAGTTGTGGACAATTGTTTTATGAGCTAGTAGCAATTTGAATCAACACTTGAAAGTAAAAATTGAGTGAGATATGCAAGTTTTACTAAAAACTATACAATCTGACCTTGCTGTCTTGTTTGGATAAAAAGTGCTAGCTACGAATTTAATTGGCTAAAACTAGAAAGAGATGAAATGTAGCTAAATATATGAAGAACTATAATCAATTGGATGGTTTCTCAGATCATTATAGTTTGAAAATGGTGTCAAAAATGGTAAAAGTAAGTTTTCAGCCAAAAATTGTAAATTGACTTTTGTATGAAAAAGTGACATTAAGTATATGATAACTCAAAATGGAGTATAGAAATAACTTATAATATATAAAGTACACTTAAATATGAAACTAGAAATGTAAATATCATAAGTACATTATTTATGGTTAAAAAGATATAACTATTTTTATAAATATAAACCTATATAAAACTTTTACGTCTATATCCGTACCAAAAGTTGTAAAGCGTTTTTGCGACGAAAACCCGAGGTGGTAGGACCTACTTTTGGGAGTTTTTATATAATTAACCTACTGACCTTAATCTTATATCGACCTCGGAAACCTGAAAAATTTATACAAGTTACACACGTAAACTTAAAATAGGCCATAAGACTTAAATGGGCCACTAGACCCAAAAACACTAATTATATTTATAAGACCTATTGGGCTTTTTGGACCAATTGTGACAAAACTAGTGAAATTTAACAAGTAATAAAACTAGTAAAAATGTCATACTTTAAAATTCACTTAGAAAACTTAAGTGTGATTTAACTTACCCAATTATAACTTGATCATCATACTTATATATACATACTTGTCTATTTTGGAGTCGTTATTATTTTTACCGACATAAAACCTAAAACCCATACATGTTGTATAGGTTCCGAGTGATTACGCGCCGACGACCGAGTTCGTTTATCGCCGATCTATTTTCTTCCGACATTATCAAGTGAGTTCATAGCCTCGCCTTTACTTTTACTGTTTTATTGAAAACCCGCGAGGGAGATACATGCTAGTTTTGAAAATTTGAACACAAGATTGTTTGGTATGCTGGACCCGTTCCTGAATTATATTTTGCACGAGTACCTATCGCATAAAGTCCCTAATTTCATGAACCGCTTAATTGCTTGGATTAGCGAGCGCTAATACATTTGATAGATCTATTGGGGCTGACATCCCCCGTCCGGGGTTTGGATCCATTGTGGGAACACCCTTGAACGGACGATTTGTGATTAGAGAAATGAGGTATATTAGCGATAATACCTCGTGTGGGGGCAAAGAAAATTGTTTATTTCATATGGTAATTTATTACATATGTGGTTGATGTTAACGCTTGAGGTGTCATGAGCTCGGTGCAAATATTTATATAACTTGTTTGATCCACAATGTTATAAGATGATGTATAAAATAAAACTTGTGTTCATGTTATGGTTTATGAAAAACTCTATGAATTCACTCAACGTTTCGTTGACTTTTTAGCATGTTTTATCTCAGGTAATCAAGGATGATGGATGACTTGGAGTTCACGAGGAGGGTCTTGCGTGGTCTATGTTTGAACTTTTAAATATCCCCGTGTTAAAATGTTATGGTACAATTTGTTGTTTTGTGAAACACGATATTATGATGGGTGACTTTTGTGGTACTATGGTTTGACCATATGTCGAATATGGGATATTGTTCAAACATGTTATTTTGGGACCAATGTTATTATAACGTCTCTTTTGAGTCGTTCTTTATGAATTATGTGTGATCGTACTATGAAATAACACCCATATATGTTCCGCTGCGTTATCTCGAAAATGGGGGTGTTATATTATCATACTTATAGATCCATTATTTCATGATATATATATCCATATGACATAAGAATAAGTGTGTAAATTGTACTTCTGCACAAAACATAAGTGTTAACTCTTTTTCACATATTTAAAAGTTTCCTTAGTGGTGATTTAGCCATATCATAACATATATACACATAAAATAATGATAATTAAACGTTATAAAGGAATTGAGAAGACTTAGGATGATGTATGAGATGAAGAAAATGAATGCTAAACCCGTGTTTAGCCTTAAAAACCCAAGCTGTACATAGAAAACCCTTATTTCTTAAGAAAAACCCTTATCGGCTTATTCTTGATTAATACTTGAAAAAGGTGAGCCAATGCTTAGGATCTACCTTTAGAATTACTTAGAATGATGTGTATAATGTGTATGGGTTGTAGATAAATTTGCCTATGGATTTGTTAGAGTGCTTGTGTTATGCCGTAGCATATAGAGATGGAAAAAGGGAGTATTGTTTTTGGGTTTCTAGGTAAGTGTAATGTCCATATGTGAATAACTTAGTAGTAATGTATGTATATAAGAAGGGTTAGGTTCACTTAATTTGGACCCGAACAAAGAAGCTTCGGTCTACTCGAAGATATCAGGACCAAAAGTCTGCTCGAAAGACAATGTTAATTACATGTTTAATATGTATAGGGCAAGATGGTAAAAAGCCAAAAGAAAGCCTCAAAGGAAATCCTAGTTAGTATAATTCACCTAGTTTAGTCACCTAATAGGTTAGCTTCTCCATTATATTGTCATCTTTAGGGTTATGTAGCAAACTTTTGTTTCTTTCAATCAAAAAGTTCTTTAATGTTTAATCTTTTGTGCTATTGATCTTGTGATTAATCTATGGAATGATCTAGGGATCCTACAATTGGTATCAAGAGCCAACAAGATTGATGATTTTGATTTGATTTTTGTTTTTAATTTTTTTGGGGTTTTCGGAAATTAAAAAAAAAGAGGGGGTTTCGATTTCTTTGTTTTGATTAATTGTTTGTTTTGATTCTTGATTCAAAGATGGTTTATGTTTAATCTAATATCATTCAAACCATCTCGTTAGCAATCAAGATTTGGAGATTATTTTTCTTTCTTTTGGTTCGAAACAATAATCGAACAAAGGGACAAACAAGAGTCTTGATCGTGTTCGTGGTGTTCTAGCAAGAAAAGGTCTTTGTATTCGTGTTTTATGTACATCGAACGAGTGGAATACAAAGAGGATCGAACAAGCTCACTTCGTTGAAGATCGAACGAGTTCAAGTCGTTTCGATCGAACGAGTGTATTCTTAGGAGGATCGAACTAGTGGAATACTAGGTTGGATCGAACGAGTGGAATACAAGGTTGGATCGAACGAGTGGAAAACAAAAGGATCGAACGAGCTCAACTCCTTCAAGCATCGAACGAGTGTGTTCTTAGACAATCGAATGAGAGGATCGATCAAGGGATCGAACTAGGGAAAATCCTTTGAAGATCGAACAAGTGGACTTTCAAGTTTTGGACCGAACCAGTTTTATACTACAAGGACCGAACTAGCAACCTTTTTTTTTAACAAAAACAAACTCAAACACAAATTAAAACAAATCATCAATCACTTACGATCAGATCATTAATAAACAAACTTATTCAATGGCAACCAATGAAGAAACAAATGCTGCAGG
>BQNB010130003.1:0-19015 GCA_026074375.1 Tanacetum coccineum | reverse complement strand
ACAACAATGTTAGGCTTCGAGCTAGTAAGGGATATGGATAAGGCATGAGATTCTTTATGAGAGGGTGTATCACGAACATTTAAAGTCAAAAGTCTAAGTCCCAATGTTGCTAGTTACTTATCAAACCTCAAACCCCGAAAATGATTATAGTTACAAACTCCTCTTCAACATACATCGATAACCATATAAGTATATCATGTCTTAGCACTTTGGCTAATTGATATCTCAAAAACTTCATCTTCCTTCACCTTCATAATAATTTATAGCTCATTGGCTATTTTTGTCATCAAAAATTTTTTGATGACTTATTCACGTTTTTTTTATTTTTCTTTACATCACATCTCCCCCACACTTCGCAAAAACATACACCACAAAAATACATCAATGAAGCTGCGCATCTCCATCTTTTTTGGAATGGCACACACAAATGGCGAAGTGTGGCATAACTACTAATCATAAAAAACTATCCAAAATACCAAGCAACTAGCAACCCACCATTTAGACTTTGACAAGGGTTTAGGCTAAGGGTTAAGGTTTTTTTTAGATTTATCAAACGAACGGGATGGCTCAACGGGTGTTCTAAGGGTATCTAGCACAAAAAGTAAGTGCTAACAAATGGGTGGTTAGCTAAAAGTAAACGGAAAAGGCTATTTGGTTAAATCCTAAGGTGCCTCTTTATCACACATATACACTTATCATCACACGAATGTGATCTCACTGCGGTATTCGTAATTATTTACAAGCACAAGTTCTAATATATTAACCTAATGACGTGAAAACAACTATAAGGGCAAACAAGTCTACATAAATTTTAAATTGGCCCAAAAATATGAAACTTTTAAAAATCAGTCTCGTTTTCCTGTTTACTTCCCCCACACTTAAGTTTTGTATTGGCCTAAATGTAAAAATAAACTTCAAAGTATAAAATAGGGAAATAAAAGTAAGAGAAAACCTAAACTTCCTGGGTAAAAGAAATCACGATCGAACTCCATGATTATCGCTACGCAACAACTAGCATGAGCGTGTGAGATCAATCAAATTCGCCTCCAAGCATCCTCCTTCCATCATTACCTGCTGCGTTATTAAAACAAAACAAACAAACACACAAAATGCAAACAATAATATACTAAACATAACGAGCATGTAACACCCCCACACTTAAGATTTTCTAAGTTGAAAAACAACTTTCTTAAAGGGTGTACATGTTTATTCAAAACAAAAAATAAAGCAAACAAACAATTAAAAGGGACTCGGGTTGCCTCTCGAGAAGCGCTTAATTTATTTCTGAGTTATTAGCTAGACTTTTTCCAAGATTTAGGATTCTTTGATGATACAGTTCAAATGGGAAATTTTCCTTTTTAAAGCTTGAGGGTATGGGATTTTTGGTATGTACTCCACAAGCGAAGGAGATACATTTGGTCTTTCTGGGTTCTCCGTGTCGTCAATATTTCCTTTCGACACTTCATTTCCAATGCCAACAAATGATATTAATTCTTTGTCACCAACATGATTTGATATTTCATCGTGTTCAAACACCTTCTCTTGAGTGTACGGGATATGCATAGTGCAATCCTTAAGAAATGGTGATATAGTCGGTGAGTTAGACATGATTAGGTTTGGGTTTGGCATGGTTGGATTAGGCTCAGTTTCTTCCTCCTCAATGAATTTAACATCACCCTTATCATTATTATTTCGGATTGAGGGTATTTTGTAGACAATTTCATGTCTTGGTTTTGTATTTATAGAAGGGGGAAGGGTTTTGGTAGGCAAGAGAAACTCAAATTGCCTCTCCAAGTTTTGGATTATCGCTTGGTGGTTCCTTAATCCTTGATTGATTTGATTTTCCAATTCAACCACCTGATTCTTCATACGTTCATTTGCTTTCGTTTGACTTGCTATCCACTCTCTCATCATCTCCTCCGTTGAGGTTTCGGTAAATTCAAAATATCGTGATGGATGTGAGTTATGGTTTGGATAGGAGTACGAATTTATGCGTTCATGGTCGTGATATCCTCCGTGTTATCTTTGGACATAATTTGCTTCATTAGGTTTACACATCGGCGTGTCATCCTTCAAGTAGTCATCTCAAGCATGGTTGTCTCTACGACCGTCTTGTATCTCCTTGAGCTCTTTCCTTATGATCAAAAACTCAGAATCAATTTTTGTAGCGAGAGCTTTGAATTTATCCACTAATTTGGCGAGATCAGGATTGATGCTATTTCCATCGGCAGAAACAACGGTTTTTGGTTTGGGGCTATTTTGGGATTCACCTGAGAATTCGAGTTGGAAAAGAACCTTATCCTCGAGGATTTTGAAAGCTTCGTTGGGAGTATTGTAGAGGAATATTCCTCCGGTGTTGAGAATTCCTTGTGTTGGACCGTCTAAACCACGATAGAATATATGAATTATCATGCCTTTGGTTAGACCATGTCCGTAACAAGCGCGAAGCATTTCTTTTAAACGGAGTCAAGCTTCAACGAGAGTTTCGTTACCGAGTTGGTGAAAGCTATGAATATCATTTAGGAGACGTTTGAACTTTGCGAGAGAAAAGTATCGGCTTATAAAATATTCTCTCCTTTCATTCCATGAAGTAATTGTTCTTTCATCAAGTTCGTTCAACCAAGTCTTAGATTCTCCGGATAACGAGAAAGGAAAAGTCCTCAATATAACTGCTTCCTCTTGATTTTCACCATATTGGAATAGGTTACTAATCTCAAGAAAATCTGCTACGTGTCGATGAGGATCGGACCAGATTTGCCCATCAAATTGATTATCCCGAATCATTTGCATGTGGGTACCCTTGATACGGAAATTAGTGGAAATAAGGCGTTGAATAATAGCGGAGCTAGGTGTTAGAGCAACAGTCCTAGTGTTTGACCACATGGATTGGTCATCGGGATCAATGACGATTAAGGGTGGGGAATCGGGTGGTGTCTCAAATTTCTGCATCAATATTTTGATCTTGGACGTTACGACAAAAAGTTCCTCAATGAATGGTTGTTTGACATAAGTAACTGGTGATTCGATTTCGAGGGGTACATTCAGTGTCTTTTCGGGTTTAGTCATCTTTTTGATTTTTTGTTTAAGTTCACGGAACGAACTAGCGAGATATTTACCCCAAGAACGTTGGTTTCTACAAACCCGGAGCGATTTGCAAAAAGTCATAGGAAATAAAATAAAAAGATTAACTTTTACTAAAAGGAAAAATATTATTTTATTTTTTATTTTATATGATGTAAAAGAAAAATAACTTAACAACTATTAGATAATCTTGACATCATCCTATCAAAGGTCTCGGGTAGCTCCATTAAACGCACAAAGAAGCGGAGAAGCGAGTCAGCGCGAAGCATATTAAAAACCTGACTTCTTTAGGGAAGTAGAACGACCCGCCTTATACCTCTCTTATAGTTTGTTACAATGGGTGAGCTGACTTACCAAGTGAATAACGATGTAAAATAAGACAAATAAAGAAAACCCCCTTTTTAAGTCTAAACAAATGAAAGAAAAAAAACAAAAAAAAAAAAAAAAAAAAAAAAAAAAAACAAATGAGAAATAAAGACGATTTAATTAAAATACTTAAAAAAACTATTTTGTAATAAAGTAAGAAATAGTTAAAAGAGAAACACAAATAAAAACCACAAACAAAATTTGTACCAAATCTATCAAACCGGATGGATAAAAGTACGAAAGAGGTACAAGGGGTACCAACGGGAATTGGACAAAAGTCAGGTAATTGGTTCTTTCCTTGAAGAATGGTTGTTTATACAAGTCGAAAACACAATTAGGAACGGTTGTGGGTAAGGATCGAACAAAGGTTTGAAGGTAAAATGGGTTTTTCGAAAAAAAATAAAGTTTGTTTTGGATCAGAACGATCCCAGCCGGTCGGCAGAGCAATCCAGCTGGGCGGCTGGATGATCGATGGTGGTCAACGTGGTGGCCGTCGGACGGCAGGTGGCCGAGCCGGGCGGCTGGCTCCGTCTGAGTAGTTTTGGTGATTTTTTTTCCGTAAGCAAAACAAGCACAAATGATATAACCAAAATACAAAGATTCAAAACACATAAAAACACGAACAAATCCCCAGCAACAGCGCCAAAAACTTAATGTGTCTTGCGACTAATAGTTTTAAATTTATAACATGAATTACCGAATAAACTAAGAACACACGGGCAAGTATGACCCTTTCGTATGTAGCTAGCTTGATGTGGTAAGCCGAGGTCGTTCACTAGGATCTGGGTGTTTTCGGTTATGAAGAATCTAAGTATCAATAAGCAACAAAACGGTGATAAAGTGGTTGTCACGTCCCACAATACCATAAAGCAATTATAAGATAAATTCAACGAGAATGCAATCAAATAATTAGAACAACCTGTTTGGAACTAGTTTCTATCTCAATGGAGTGACTGTGACATCGGGTAGATATTAAGAAATAGAATACAAAATCAAAAGCATACAATTCTAAGTCAATGGGTAATATCATGGAATTGCATATATCACGGTTTATCCAAATGTACCCTTTCAAACTATGAACGTTTTTACAAACCGATTCAATATAACCCATTTATGAGAAATATGATTTCACCAATTTGTTCATTAGAGTCATTTCGACCTATACTCTAGATTAAACCATCACGAGTCCATTTACCTTGTTTAATTCATAGGTGTCAAGTATGAATTACCAAACGTATTGCGCGCCAATATTTTGGAACAAAACATAACAAGAAGTCCTTTCGCCCTATAAATCCGGTTATGATTCATCGAAAAGATATTTAGACATGTTCCAATTCAAACAAACTCATAAGTAAGATCATAGTTCTTTATTGATTAAATTGCCAAACAATATCTACATAGTTTCAAACAAGTAAACAAAACTACTCCATGATTATCTTAATCAAACACAAATGTTCAACAATAATAATAAGCATAAACATTCTGAAATTATAAGAGAGATTACCAAAAGTATGGATACAATAAGTAAAGGGGAAGGATTAAAGCAACCTTCAAGCCTCCAATCGACTATACGCCTCTAAACAACCCGAGAATTCATATCAATGCATCTTCTTCAGCCTTTGAACAATCTTCATGAATTTAGGAGAGGTTTCTGGTCTTTTGGTTTAGATATGGTAGAGGAAATTCTTCCTTGGGTGAAGGGGGTGGAATAACTCTGTGAAAACTAGGTCTTGAGGCTCCTTTATATAGTAGAAACCACCCTTGGCCACCAAGTATAAAACTTAGGGCCAAAGAGTCATAAAATAGCTGTAAAATTAGTTATGGAGGAGACTTGATCAGACTATGAAGTAATGGTAATCGAATTGGAGAGTTAATGAAAACTTAGAAAACACATATGTTGGGATTTCAGATTTGATGATTACAAAACTACATATGCACGAATGAAACAAGATGGAAACATGAAGGACCAAAGTTGTAGTCAAAGAATACTACAAAAGATAAGAATTGAAATATTTGGTCAAAGATAATGATTGATTAACTAATTGATTTTATCATTATTATCGTTATTAGTTTCCTTGTAAGCCTAGGACCCCTTATGCTATAAAAGGAGGTCCAGGCATTTAGAAAAAGAAGATAGAGAAAAGATGTAAACACAATAAAGGTGTGTGTGTGTATGTCTAGGCGTCAAGTCCTCTAATGGACGCCTAGGGTTTGTTTGTTTTAGCCTCAAGAATCTATGATTCCTGTTACTAGTTAGAGTAACCGTTCTAGAATTGATCATCTAGAATTGGGGCTATGTAGAACGTTTGGTTATTAATGAAGAACACCTTGTTGAATATCTTTGTTCTTATTTCGCTTGGTTTTTATAACTTATGAACATTGATATTATCCTAGATAATGGTCTAAACAACCTGAGCTTAAACGATCCAACAATCTTTAGGTTTCCACAATTGGTATCAGAGCCTCGTGGCTCTCGATCTAGGATCTACAAGGTTTTATAAATCGAAGAAAAAGAATAAAAAGGACTCGATTTTGTTGCCAACGGTTTGTTGTGACCGACTGTTTTAATGTTCGAGTTTGCATTGGATCATGAATGTATAAAGTGCTAAGAAGAAAAGTAAAAGAAATCGTGAACTGGTTGTATCTTCGATTATATGGTGAAGAATGCAAAGTCAACAGCAGTGGGTCCGAAGAAAATATGGAAGAGATTTTATGCTGCTTGTTCGTTGGTGAAAAGCTATAAAGAAAGAAAGTTTTGATTATAAAAGGAAAAGATATGGCAGATTGGCTTAGTATGATATTGGGATTTCAAGTAAATATAATGTTTGTCATATGCTGCTTGTGTATATTTATGCTGCTCGAAGAATGTTTCTGCTGTCAAGATATTTTAGTGGGTTCACGTATATGTTACTACTGTTGAACAAAAAGAAGCTACTGTTCTCGTTTTTATTCTGAAGATATACGTGTATGCCAAGGATATCTATACTGTTCGTATACAGGAAGGTTTATACAGTTGTTCGAGCATGTGGTGTTCAAATGATTTTAATGCTGCTCAACATGGATGTTTATGCTGCTAACTGTTCGAACAAGGAAGTTAGTACTGCTTTCATTACATGTTAATACTGTTGAGCATGATTAATACTGTTCGAAGGTACTGTTTGTTTCGTCCGAGAAAATGTTTATACTGTTAATGTCATCCGATATCGTACAAGGAATGATTTTTCTTCTCGGATGGATACAAGATTTTGGACAGATGGGTGACACACACAGAAGGTGTTTTGGTTTTTGGTTCTTAACTGAATTAAAGGCTAGTATTTATTGGATTAATTGATTACGAAGAAAATTGTTTATCACTTATTTGAAGATGAAGTGGATTTTTCAGATGCGTGTTCTTATTATATCTTTTGGTCTTGAAGATAACTTGTTTGGTTATATACGGTTTATGATGAAGACTTGATAAAACTAGTTTTTACCTGATGTAAGGAGATACATTGTAGTACTCACAGGTATTTACTATCACTTGGCTCAGTGACTCATGTATAGGCATGCGGATTTATCAAGAGATCGAGGTCTACTCATAAAACGAAGAAGAAGATTATGAGTTCTTATCATATTATAGGGCAAGACATAAGATACAAGTTTGGGTTATTCTACTTCTACATCAAGTTGGTTATACTTAGTTTTCTTCATCAGTGATCATTACATAGAGCCTACAGAATTGAAGATTCAAGAAATGGTTAACATATGGGTTTCAGGGGAAGCTTAATGTTAAAATGTTTAACCATTTATATGCTACATCAAGATGAAGGTTTTTACTACTGCTAGCCTTTGTTACTACTGCTAGTGTAAGTTTCTACTGCTCAAGTTCATTTTTCTTAAGGTGCGTCATGGAGGGTAATTTGAGACATTGGAAAGCTTGGATTAGAAGTGTGATATATGGTTTGTGGTTGTAAAGATCAAAGTTGCATATCTTCACAGTCCCCTATTGGTTTATGACAAAAAGGGGAAGATGTTACAAAGATGATATTATTTGCAACTTATTATGTGTGGTGGCACGACATGGCAAGGAAATCTTAACTTTAAGGGAAGATCTGAAGTTAAGGGGAAGAATTTATTGTTTGTTTTGTCATCATCAAATAGGGGAAGATTGTTGGGAATTATTGATTTGATGATACAAAAGGAAACAATATATGATATAAAGGAAACAAGACAAAGATGAAGAATTCTTGGTCAACGTGCTTTAATGAGTCAAAGATGTGTCTCATAGAAGATGAGGATGTTTGTCAAGAGGTTGCGATCTACTTATAATTCATAAAAATTATTTATAAGTTTGACGTCACTTACATACATAGACAAAAGGACACAAGTTTAGAGATTCTACTCTTCTTCATCAAATTTGTTATACTCATTCTTCATCAGTGAATTACTACATAGAGCCTACAGAGTTCGAGTTCAAGAGAAGGTAAACATGATTAGTGATTCAGTGAAGCCTTAGTGATTATATGTTTAACCATCTACCTGCACCACTGAATGGGAAAAGTGTTTACAAAAGATCAAATGCTTCAAAGAAGACGCCCTATGAATGATTACGAAAAGGTTAAGAAGACTACAAGAGATATGGTTTGCAGCTTATTTATGTATGGTGGCATGTTTAAGAAGATCTTAAGTCAAAGGAAAGCATGAAAGATTGTTTCATTCATGAAGATTGTTTTGTAATATCAAATAGAGAATCTATTGTTAGGATTTAAGATTGAATGATTACAAACTACAAAGCACGAATGTACAAGAATGGAAACATGAAAGACCAATATTGTAGTAAATAATCTAACAAAAAGATAAGAGATAGAAAGATTTGTCAAAGATAATGATTGAATAACTAATATGAATTTTAATCAATATTATTCATTATTATTTCCTTGTAAAGCCTAGACCCCTTATTCCATAAAAGAGAGTCCAGGCATTTAGAAAAAAAAAGAGTAGAGAAAAGATGTTAAACAACAGTAAAGGGGTGTGTGTGTGTCTAGTCGTCAAGCCTCTAATTGACGCCTATGTAGTTTGTTTTTACCTTAAATAATCAATGATTACCTTTACTAGTTATAGTAACCATTCTAGAATTTGATCATCTAAATTGAGCTATGTAGAACGTTTTAGTTATTAATTAAGAACACCTTGTTGAAAATAATTGGTTTCTTATTCCGCTTTGTTTTTATAACTTATATTATCCTAGATAATGGTCTAAATAACCTGAGCTTAAATGATCCAACGATCTTTAGGTTTCCACAACATAAAGCTTCATCCAGGCGGCATGGGCCTCTGCCAGGCGACTAGCCACACGACACAAAATATATTTTTCTTCATTTTGCGTATTAGCTTCCCGTTTGAGTCGTGCTTGGTCGTGGGTCATTATACGTCAATAAAACTTTATTTAAACTCTATCTTAGGCCTTGGAAGCTTGTATGGTTCACTCTTTTGTCGTTGACTTGCTTCTAGAGCTTGTTCTTTACAAGGGATTCTTCGTACGTGCATAAAACTTCATTTATTCTTCGTTTCTTTGTCTTTTCCTTGCTTTTCCTGTACTTGGCTACAAATAGACTTGCAAACACACTTTGGTATAATTAAGTAACAAAAGCATATAAATATAGCCAAATAACATATACAAAAGTATGGATAACGTTCCTAAGAATATAGTCAATTTGAACGTTATCATAGTGCGACATACATCTGTCAATGGCTGAATACATGATTGGGTAAATACAGGCCGGCATGATTAAGTGATTGTCCTTGGCTTTTGTTAATCATCATTGCATAACATGGCCTGACCATGTACTGTCTCCGTTTGAGGAAAAAGGGCCATTTGGACTGCGTCAATGTCAATATGATCATGTGTATAGCTACCGTGTCGCCCACGTTTGACATCGTTAGGATTTTCGCCTTAAGGACAAATTCACCAAGTTCAGTAATTATTAGTCTTGTCCCATTGCATAGTCCCATTGCTGGTATTATACCGAATTCCTTAACTGCATTGCATTTCCTGGGAAGATAAGTTGAAATATTAAGAATTCGATTGGGTAGAGGTGCTGCTGATCTAGTGTATCAATCGATGCTTTACATATCTTGTTTGCACTATTGTAGGTTACAGATTCACCTTCCAACTTGTCAAACATATATGCATTTATTGCTTCCGCATCATCATTTCTAGGAGTTAAGATTGCTCTTTCTCTTTGATATGCATCGTCCCTTTGCCTTTCAATAAAGTTAGGATACGTTTCTGCAATAATCTGCTCAATCGGTGAATTTGATGAGTTAATAAGGAACTTTTCGGGAATCTCAATCCTAGTCGGCTTATCTTCCCCATCTTTCATTTTCACGGGCAATTTGCTATCACTTGTAGCCATAACCCATTAATTAAAATCTTGCTTTCGAGTATCAATCTCTCCGTTTGCATAATACTCATTAACCCTCATGCTTCGTGTAAGCATGAAAACCTTACAATACTTCCACAATACCGAATGGTTGATACAGGCCTGTACAATGTCTGCCCTCTTGCCTTTTGGTATTACTGGTAGAATCTGTCTAAAATCACCCCCAAGCAAAACCTTCAGGCCGCTAATTTTTTTCATGTTTTCTGGTACTGGGTAGCCTAATATATGTCTAAGTGTTGTCTAATGCCTCAAAGGCGTATTTTTGTATCATTGGGGCTTCATTCTAAATGACGAGTTTAACTTCTTGCATAAGCTCCGCTAAGTGGGTGTTCTGCTTTATGCCACAGGTGTTGTTTTATAATAACTCAAGTGGAATAACAAACCTGGTATGAGCAATCCTTCCAGCTGGTAGGGGCAAGGAAGCAATCCCTGAGACAATGGAAAAAGATAGTTAGCCGTTCATTATATTTGCATCGTCGCAAACTTAGTAAGCAACTTCATCTAAAGCGGCTCACCTAAAGAAGCAACGACATGTATAATATTCTGTTCTAATCTTAGTCTTGAAATGTTAGTCTTGTATAGGAAGGTCTTCCTAGTGCCGCATGTCCCATAAACGAAGTAAAACTGACCTTTTTTATTATGAACTGATTCCACAACTTCTTTGTAGATTACACGTTGTTCAGGTTTAATTGTGAGTGAAGTTGTTGATGTTCAAGTTTGCTCTTGTGCATATCAAATGCCAGTGCTTCCCTTATCAAACGATTGTCCATGTTTGATAGCAACTTAAGGTTAGGTTGCGGCAAGTCCTGGAATTCTCTTAAAGTCCTTCCATTTCTTTTCAACAGTTCTTGAATTTCCACCAAACAATAGTTCTGAATCTGTTTCGCCGTTAGTTGCAACTCAGGGTACTTAAAAAGACTGCGTTTTTATGTAGAATGTCTTCTGACAAAGCTTTCCAGTTTTCTTCCCATAGTTTAAGGGTGCGGCTTACGTCACAGAACAGTAATTGTAATGAATAGGTCACGAAGTTGTGGCCCTAATGCCTATAAACTTGCCTCTTGTATAGCTCGTGTCCATTCTCTGTCATCATTCAGTAAGCCATAAGCGAAACATGCTTCCTTAAATGTCGTACAGAGTCTTTTGTTAACCGTTAGGAGTTCCTTAAAAGTGTGAGCCCCCCTGACAACATTCAATAACATCTGCATGAAGTATCATTCTCCTGAGGCTAGGGTTGAATAAACAATCCTACCAATGCATTTCCTTTATTTTTATGGCTTCCACATTTTAGATTGTTCATGCCACACATAATGCTCTAGAATTTCGGCATATGTAAGGGTCTTGGCTGGTGGGTGTCGCTCATTCAAGTTAAACCAATCAGTAAACATTGTAACATTGATGCCTTCTCTTTCAAGCAAAGCAGGCAAGCATTCGGAGTCACGCAAAGTTACCGGGTGTTGATTGGACAGATGAAAATTTAGCTTCATGACAAACGGGTAGGCGTAGTTAATATCAAACGAAAAAATGCGCCATACAGCTTCACATGGTGCTAAATATCTGCAATTTATGTAATTCTTTATTTCATCAACTACTGTTACTTTCTTCGGCGTCACACCCTGACCATTTGGTACGTTTTCCTCTATAACAATTGTTGCTCTATATGGTCCTTTATTAAGGTACTTAAATAAGTACTTAATGGCCTTTGAGCGGTTGCACCATTCGACGTTAATGTGTGCCTGGTACTTCAACAAAAGATAACGGTTGTGCGGGACCACATATTTGTTATCGAATGTGAACTTACCTTTTTTAACACACACTTTATTATCTCTCTGACGATAAATAGGGTATCCATCTTGATCAATTATTGTTTCCGTGTAAAATGTCTTTGGAAAGTGTTTTAAACATTTTCCTTTTACATTACACGCAACACCCTTTCTACAAGGTTCATGCAACATATAGTCGGTGACAGCTTTGTATCCCGCGGGGTCGTCCATTGGCGATGGTAGTTCAGCTGAAATTATATCGTCTGTGTCACCTGGAGTCTTGCATTTATCATGCTCTTCGAGCCATAGCAGAACATGCGTGTGGGGCAGACCGCGCTTTTGGAATTCAATAACATAGACAACTGCAACCAAGTGTAACAAAAGCATCAGTTTTTAACCGGGCGATTTAGAAATAGCAGACAACGTATCATGTTGTAGTTAAGGTTTATTACCTGCGTGAGACTCTCCAAAAACCTGGTTCTTTGTGAGGTCATTTAATAATTCAGTCGGCTTAAGTTTGAAGACTCTGGTCCCTACTTCCGGACGATCATGGGCTCTCTATCCAGGGATTTATGCAAGCATTTCATATATTTTGGGACACTTTGGGTTAGAAGTGAATGTGACGAATAGATCTGGGTTACCATATGCACGTCATAAAGCCATTGCATCTTGGTAGTTCTGCATCATATACCTTGGGCTGCCTGTAAAAGTATGGGGTAGAACGATCCTTTTTCCAAGGCCTGCAGCGTTTGTGTCACCTGTGACAGGACATCTCATACATTGTGGTCATATATTTACACGAAAGGTGTCTTGAATAGTTTCACTGTCCAACTAAAGTCTTCTTTTTCTTCAGATGCTATTATATGCATTACCTCAATATGTTGATATAGCCTCCTCGTATGAGTAGAGTCATTCTCTGTTCATTTTCTGTATTGATAACGTCGTGCATACATACTCTTTCTTTGAGACATAATTATAATGTGGTTTTGCTGTTTTCCCTCGTGTTAGTATGATACGGAATCTTATCTGTTACCAATCTTCTCCATATGGGAATAAACATAGGATTTAGAGGCATTTAGGATGTGTGTACTCTGAAATCTTTTCAGTCCATTATCTTTCTTGTTTACAACCAATATCTCTTGTAGGTTTTTTTTTTTTTCTTTTCCATCGTCACCAAAATCATTTGTAATAAGCGGCACAATTCTTACAATGTTGGTGGCGTTGTATTGCCTGAGTTTGTTCTCTCAGATTGCCTGGCGCATCTCCTCGTTCACAGAAGTATGCGAAATGACACCAATCCCTATTACCATTCAAAATGCCTTGCGGATGGCACTGTTATGATCCAACATTTTGATCAGGCTCACCTATATTGATCCGTACACTCACCTCCAATGTCTTGATGCATAAAAAGACCCAACCGGTTTTCCAAATCTCATTGTGGGGTATCAAAGAACTCTCCAGCTACAGTATACCTCGGTGAAGTGCCCTCTTTAGGTTGGAGCAACCCATTTCTATGTAGTTTTGACTCCTTTATGCGGAATGTATTATGACCCTGCTCACGTTAATTGAATGGTGGATATTGGGCTCCGTAGGTGTGAAACAAAACTTACCATTATTTTAGACTATAATCTGGTCCCTGGAAGCTGGATGTTGCGGGGCTGGCTATAAGTCAAAGTAGCATGTTTAGTGGTGGTGGTGCCTTGTTAATCGAGGGAAGCAAGACATTTACCCTTGTTGGTAAGCATAGCGAGAATTTTGGGTTGCATCCAATGTTTCGTTTGTTATTTCTTTTTCCTATTACCACTATTGAATTGCATTGTAACCGCAACATTGGTAGGTTGGAGCACCAATAAGAGGAAACTTCAGTCCCTGTAGTTAACATCAGTTAATACACATGTGTAGGTTCATATGAACAATAGTTTCCCATGATTGTCTTTGTAGTAAAGGAGGATTAATAATGGGTAAAACAACCTGTTGAGGATAAGGCTGCCTGTGTTGGTGCCTTTTGTGGCTGCCCACGTTTTGCCCTAGGGATTAAAATTTAAAAGGTTTACGAACTGTTCAGTGTTTTGGGAGGGAAAAACGCTCAAATTCTAACACATTTCAAAGAGAAGTGTAACTGACCGACTTTTTATTAATTTATTACCTGTTTTGCTCGGGCCTGCCTTAGGAAAGGGATGGTCGGGCGTATTGAGTATTGGTACTTTTTCTACACCTGTACCTCCTTTTGCTGGCATCGATGATGTTTATAAGGCCATAAAGTCATTGTCAAGCAAAAGTGTTTGATTTTTGAATGTCTGAGATACACATATTACTTCTACCTTGAATCTAACTAATACATGTGTGCTTACCTATGTTTGGAATACCTATATCTAATAGTTTCAGACCACAAAAACTCTGCATGGTCCCATCACGTCTAATAATTGTATTTAAATGGATCATGACAGATGTATGAAGTATGTTGGAGAGGGACGACCTATCAGCATGGTTGTTTCCTGGAGGCATAACAGAAAAGAACACATGAATGCTGGTACAGAAGTGGTTTGAAGCTATGTAAAGGTAATGAAAGCGTTCCCACCTGAATTCATACTTGCCTAGAGACTGACTGCAAAGAATATCACTTCCTGCAAAGAATGCACTACCTGCACACCTGTTTTAAATCTTATATACTATAAGATTGTTGAGGTTAGAATGCAAAGAGCTAAAGAGTGAAGGGCTTTAATAGCAAGACTTATGGAATTCACCGTTAATAAATAAGGAGTTTTATAAAACTATCTCAGCTGGAATGAATGCATATTACATAACTTGGAAGTGAAGCTGAATGGTTCAAGGCAATTGTTTATAAAGGTCCCTAGCTTCCATAACCTCCTTCTAATGCTGCAGTACAACATGAAAATGAAATACTGCTAAATGCCAAAATAATTTGCCCTTACTAATTTTCTTAGTTGATATTTAAAAAATTACCAAGTATAAAAAAACATTGCCAAACCATTTACTATTCATAGACGCTATTTTAGGGGCATGATTTAATCCAAAAACATATTGTTACTTAAATGATAATAAGCTGACCCAAACACGCCATATTAATAATTTATGTAGTAGCCTACTACCTCACTTCAGGAGTACTATATATGGAATTAATGTGTTAACTGATGGTCTTTTCAGGGACAATCCCAGCACATGTAGTTTGTGAGAAGCTGATCCTGGAGCATAGTCTCAACCTAAAACAGCGATACGGTACGAATCCATCTATGTTCTTGATACTATCATAAGTTTACTTGTGTTTTTAGTTTTGTTAATCTTGCAAGAAATTATGATAACTTTAGGTTCCATATTTAATTTCTTCAAAACCTTTATTTTTAGTTTCAGCTAATGCATTTTTTGTCGTGCATATTTGGCATCCTGAAATGTAAGTTGGTTGCATTTTTGACATACTCGAATGTTACTTGCTTATTGCACAGTCTTTGAAAATAATTTACTGTTGGCGAATGTATGGGCATATCTGATAGTATGAAAGTGCCATAATGTTTTGCCAAACAGTTTATGAATACGCAACCCCCTTGATTGTAATTAAATACTTCGCCGACCATTAGGTAGATTTCTTAACATGAGTAAAGGTCTATTCATGTGTATTGATTTTGTGGACCGCTTAGAATCAACACAGGATATTCGACAATCAACGTGAATTCATTCAATGGTGCTTGCGTTTTAAATTGTTGAAAACAATAGAAAGAAACTTAATGTTGCAAACCAAAACCATGACCATGCATGTCACAACAAATGGACTAACATTCTGAACCTAATTTTTTTCCCTAACAACATAAGACTCGACTTGCTGGCTGCTCCTGCCCGCTCTAATTATTGCTGATCCCAGGTGGCCACATTGGGGCTGTTCATTCCAAGTCATCCAAAACAACCCTGGAATAATAAGAGGTGCAAAATACTATATCAGTGCTCAATAATTCCTAAGCAGTTGGCAAAGCATGTGTAGTTTTAGCAGACCTTTTTCTTTTCCTCTTGTCAGAAGAACATGCCACATCTCCTCCTTTTGGTTGGCTGTCTGCAACAAAGGATGCTTCTGCGTCGAAATCTTCAAGCTCCTCTCTAACATAACAAATCCATACCCGACAAATTAGTAATTGCAATATAAGTAGTCATATATATTCAATGGGGTTTCAAGTATAAGTCAAGGAGAAGCAAATAAGTGGTTGCCGACCTCCTCTGTTTCTTTTCTTCATTCAACTTTGAAGGAGTAGCAACCCCTGGAGGTTTGCTCAATTTTTCAACTCAGACGCCTTAGAGGCATCAGTTGCAGCAACGGTGGCAGAACTGGCACCTTCTTCCACATCCTCACATGTTACAACCTTCTAGCAGGTGAAGCTTTTATAGTTCCCATGCTCATAATACGTGTGGGATTTGAGCTCTAAAGTGTGGCTTGTGCCCACAATGTTCGCTAAGGCGGTAGGCAAACCCAAGGAGGCTTATTCATCCTGCAAGCGCAAGTCTGTAAACGTATTTGTGAAATGGAAAGGTGCAGAAAAATATACAAGTCCTTCATAATCCAGTATTGAGCTGGCAGAGCATTTCAACAAAACTCTCGCCGTTTCATCAGACATAACAACCACTACCTCTGCAGTCTCATTGGATATCTCCAGTTCAAGCCTGTACCTGTAGGTGGTAAGTTGGGGACGCATAGTAAGCGGTTCATTAGGTCTTATTTTAAGTTTGATGGTATATAAAAGAACACCATGCTACCTTATAATAGGGTAATCAACTGAGTTGTTACACGAGTCACACCAAAATCACCTATCCATGCGGTCGAGGTTACCCTTCTTACATTTATCTCCCCCGCATGAGGGGTAGTTCCAACCCTTCTTTGTCCTCACCTTGTCAATCTTCACCTCACAGAGGAAGGTTGCAGACTAGAAAAAAAATTAATGGTCTGACCGAGGACAGGCACAACAAAACAAACATAAGTAGATATTGAAATTCAGGTGGCTTACATCATATTTCCGATTTCGTGCCCACAGAAGCAGGTTTTCAAGAGTTCCAGCCTTGGGCGTTGTGTTGTCCGCCGAGAGGATTTCTTTAGTCAACTCCACTCCACTATAATACATAAACATGGTTAGCATTTGAAAAACGCTATAGTTTAATAGCAGCTGAATTACGGGTACTCACCTATCATCCGTCTTCAACCACGTTAACAAATGGATCTTCTCATCATCAACAATCAGGGTTGAGGAGGTGCTGGATAGATAAAGCCGATCTGCTAGGGGAGAATCATGCGTTAAGAAACCAACGATTACCATAATCGTTGTTCAAATTTTAAGACCTATTAGGACTTACTATTATAAAGCTTGACTGACATGGAGGTTATAACAACTGGGTATAGTCCCACATGGCGGGTCCTATTTTCAATCAACATATTACCGAGACCACCCCACAACGTCACCCTTATTTGTTGACCACTGTTCAAAATTAGGAATAAACTCACATAATGTCAGTTGTCCATAAAGGTGCAAGTATAATAGGTAAACCAAATATATACAACCTACTGCTAGCCATATAGAAGTCTAATGTCTTTGAACATGTCCTTGTTTGAGTAATCCTACCAACGTTGGTCATGTAGCCAACAACATCTGCAAGTAATTTATTCATAGAGAACACTAACACTCATGTGGATCACGATGCATAATATTTTATATGAAAGGCTACTAAACGTTACCAATTAGGTATTTGTTGTTTGTAGGTTCTAGCTCATCAATCTCCACCAACTGAAAAGGATAACGGGTAAAGCCGCCAGATTTCAGAAAAGATTTCCGGACTGTTGATTCACCATCAAATTCAAGCATAAAGTTAGCAAATCTGATCACACGAAACCCATCCTTATTGGGAACAACGGTAAAGTTCTTCACCAAGTAAATGGAACCTTCTTTTAACCGTAGAAAATTATGAACGATGTTGCCCTTTGCGGTACAATGCATCACATTACCCTGCATTATTGTTTTGTTAGCACTTGAACCGCAAACTTTATGGCCAATCAGAATATTCAGAGCATACCTTTGTGTCAGATACAATAAAGTCGGTGCTGAGATTGTGACAACCATGACTTGAGCAGGTTGGTCAAACCGTAGTGTTGACCTAAATGTATCTGTTGCAATGTATGGTTATGTGTTTATACGTGTTTATATGTGTTTGTGTGGGATATGTGAGATTGGATAATCAATCCATTGAGCGTGATCGTCTCATTGGGATTGGATTTGGGGAGACAAAGCATGGCATATGTAATTTATACTGGTCATGATTATACTATGTAACTCCTTGATCTTTGGAATTCTTTAGCGTATTGAATGGTAGTTAAGGCCATGTTGCATCTTTTGTATTCTGTAATTGCCTTAATTGTGACACGATCTCGACACAAGTCAATGACACCAATCTTGGGTAGAAGACTAGTGGTCCTTGCTCACCAACCGATTAATACAGCATCACTTCATAAATTTCAATTATTAGGCTGCATCGTATGGTAGTGAGTTTTGGCAAACTCACCTAGGTGAGTTGGAAACTCACGCGCGAGTTCCATCACACCTAGGGAAGTCACCACACAACACCCAATATCATGGTGAATTTCGACTGATAATTTTGACCTTGTGGTGAGAAACTCACATATGCGAGTTTACAATTTTGTGGGCCCCCTCCATGCTTGTTACCGTTTGTAGTATAAAAAAAACTTTTTAAAAAAAAAACTCACTTTTTACTTATAAATACCAATTAATTCACTCATTTTTATACACAACTCTCTTATTTTATATACACTACTCACATTCCTTATTTACACAAAATGAATTCGTATCAGTTTATGGGCATAGATTTTGAAGAAGGAGAAGAAGAAGTTACTAGCCGTAAGAAGAGTTTTGTTAAACGAGCAATTGCGTTTATTAAGCGTAGACGAGTAGCAAACCGATTGTCAAGAAACAGCATAACTCGAGATCGTTCTGGTGCTCATGAGCGTTTAGTCACCGCCTTTTTTAGCGAGGAGCCGATGTACGGGGAAGTAAAATTTCGAAAGACATTCCGAAGTCTGTAATGTTTTTAATTTATGAATAAAAGTTTTTAATTTAGTTAACATTTTTATTAATTTCGTACGTTTACGTTTACGTAAATATTTATTTTTTTAGTTTATGAATAAAAGTATTTAAATAAAAAAAGGTGAGTAATGTGAGTTTTAGTTGTAAGGTGAGTTCTTATTACGGTTGAAAAGTGAGTTGTAAGGTGTGTTTTATTTGGAGAGAGAACCAGCCTTACAACAGTCACATAATTATTTCACAAATAAAAAAGGTAATTTTTTTTATCAACTTTATAACCTTTTGTTGTGATTGATTAGAAAAA